>JANHFX010003033.1:0-17461 GCA_027560015.1 Chloroceryle amazona
TGGAGCCTGGAGAGAAGGAGGCTCAGGGGAGCCCTTCTGGCTCTGACAGCTCCTGACAGGAGGCTGGAGCCGGGGGGTTTGGGCTCTGCTCCCAAGAAGTGACAGGACAAGAGTAACTGGCTGTCGGGTTGCACCAGGGGAGGTTTAGGTTGGACAAGAGGAATAATTTCTTTCCTTAGAGGGTTTCCAGCCTGTCCCAGGCTGCCCAGGGCAGGGGTGGATGCCTCGTGATCCCTGGAGGCATTTCCAAGCCATGGAGCTGAGGGCCAGGGGTCAGTGGTGACTTGAGAGTGCTGGGTTAATGGCTAGACTGGATCTTAAAAGGCATCTTCCAACCAAAACTATACTGTGATTCTAAATTAAGGAGGGATATTGCTGTCACCTCAGTGCCCTGAACTGTTCCTCCTGTACAGCAAACAGATAGAGAGCATCCCAGGAATGCAGGGATAAGCAGACAGACAGAAAGCGAGGTGTGACAGAGCCATGTTGCACCACAGAGGGATTAAACTACTCCAGGGCAAGAGCTGTACACTTGACACCGCAGCACTTGGAACATTCCAGTGCTAACAAGCAACATGGTATCTGGAAGGGGCTCAGCGGTGACAGAAGGAAGGCATTAGGCTCACATCTTAAGACGTGTACTGAAAAGGTAAAATACCCCTGCAAAGAGAGTGTGCTCCTCCCAGCAGAGCACTGGCTGATGGTGGGCTGATGCTTACCCAGCTATTCTAACAGCAAGCCTGCAGCACAAGTTAACACCTCTAAGGAACTGGTTTGTTACAGTCACAGTTCAAAAAGGAAATTCATTCCCCTACCTTCCATAGTAGATATAAACTCCACTTCATCATCCCTGTTAGTGGTCAGGACTTTATAGAATTCACGAAGCTTTTCATTCTTTGTGAAATTCTGTAATAAGGAAGGAGGAAAAAAAAAACAAACCCAAAGTGTTATTTGCTCATTTATTTCTAGTTTTAACAGAGCAAGAGGAAAGAAAATGATCAAATACCTCCATGGAGAGGCTCCACATATGAAAGTTTGATGTCAATGGCTCAGTGGCAAATGCGTGTAATACATCCTCAGGGAAATTCTTGAATAATCTGCTGTCTTTTGCAGCTATTACAAGGAAAAATGAAAAAAAAAAGGATATTGTCCATTACCCAAGCTGCTAATGGACTGCCTAACACTGAACAGGAGACAATTTAATAAAACACTGCATTCAAGTAAACACTTTTTCACCTGAGGTGAAGTTCAGAGGGAGTGCAAAACCATCTGTGTTGGTATTAACAAGTAAAACTTCTCCACTTGTGAGATACGTAAGCTCTTCGTGTCCGAGACATGTTCCCCATACTGGGAAATAATCTCCTTTATCATTAGCCTTTAAAATAAAAAGCAACAACATAAGGAAGTGCTACTGAAAGAAGAATAAAGACAACTTCCTACTCGCTTTGCTTTCTCTTGTATAGGCAAGAACTAAAACTGCTACAGTAGTACAACATTGCTACCAGAGGAATTGTAACAGTTTGATTAAAACTGAAATAAACACAGACTGCTGTTGTTTTCATCCCAAAATGCAAGGGCCAGGGGATATACTCGTCTGTTGAGAAGGAGCCTGAGCCTGGTGTTGATGCTAACCCAACTGGTTTGTTCTACAATAAGTAACAGTGAATGCAGCCTTAACAGAAACCACCAAAAAAACCCAAGGCAATCCTAAGAGACACAAACCAACCCTGAAGTGCCAGACTTTTATAAGCTTGTTTAACTAACAGGTTGGGACCAGAAAGATAAAACTGTGAGTTTAAGCAACATAAAACTCCACAAGTGACAATCATTTTCAAAAGAATAAAATTTGCCAAGTGCAAAAACAAGAGAAGAAAGCAAAAAGCAGAAAGCAAAAGCAAAAAGAGAACACAAGCAGCTTCCTGCCACTTACCTAAGTGCAGTGGAAATGTGCAGTTTTGTGTTTATTCCCAAGAGCGTGTTAAGAGACTGGGATGGTTTGGAATTCCTGGTTTTGTGAAATCTGAGTAATCTTCCTTAACTGGTTTCTAAATGGTTTCTAAACTGGTTTCTAAACACACACACACACACACACACACACACACACCCCCCGCCCAAACGCTGCTGCTCAAAAGCCATTTTTGGGCAAGCTGAAGTGGCAGGCTCAGAATAAAAACTCTACTGCATGGTAAAAAAGGCTCAGATAACTACTGCTCCTCAGAGCAAAGCATGGCAGATGTACAGAAAGAAGCTAACTGTGCTCAGAGTCTTCACGACCACAGCTAGACACAGCTCCACTGTCTGGCTTTCGTGAGAGTGGGGAATAAAATCATTAAGGGCAATAAATAGGCTACAGTTTAAAAACAATTACAACTGAACCATAAATATTTTGTGCTCCCCACCCTTCTATTTTTTTTAAATAAACATTAGCCAGGAGGGTAAGCATATATTAAACAACAACCAAGTCAGCACATTTTAAAGACTAATTTAAAAGCTGGGAAATAGTATTTCATTTAGGGCTTGACCTGAAATTCTATTGACTTGGATGGGGTTTGGCATTTCACATCCCTTATTTGCATTAAAGCAGAGACAGAGCGAGTCATTTCTCATTGTGAGCACTGGAAAATCACAGAATCATAACCTGGTTTGGGTGGGAAGGGACCTCTAAAGCTCATCTGGTCCAACTCCCCTGCAGTGAGAAGGGACATCTGCAACTAGAGCAGGGTGCTCAGGAAAAAGGAACCTTCATATGGTTTAAAAACTTTTATTTTTTAATTGACTACTGTAGCTTACCTTACATTAGTAAAACTACCTATATTTTATGGCACTAATTGTCTCAAAAAAAGAAAATCTAAACACAGAATCATCACAAATAGCACAGAAAACAACCCAAACTTATTAGTTAGGGTTACCTATGATGAACTGAAAGACATTTTCTGCCCTTCACTCTCCTGAAGTACACACACCATCTAATAAACTTGCCCCGACCATAAAATTGTGACATGCAATTCAGTTAATCATGGGGAAATGTCAACAGAAGCTCCTCAGAGCACTGCAAACCACAAGAAACCCTTGCCCCGAGACGGAGCAGCAAGACACAAGCTGCAGCTGGCACAGGGAGCACCTTCAGAAAGACAAACAAGACCAAACACCTCACAGAAAAGTGCAAGATTCGGGTGTAAGGGGACAGAGGAACAATCACCACAGTAAAAGACAGACAAAAGAAGAGGAGGAAGCTTAATGGGTGAGCTGCAGGTCGGTGATGCCAGCGCCTGCCCTGCCCTCAAGTCAGCAGCAGGGGTAGCAGAGGAATCCCTCGCTGCCACCGAGCGCTCCTGCCACCCACGGGAACGGTGTAAGCACTGCCCACAGCTGCCTCCAGAATTGGGCAAGTGTTCCAAAGCCTGACTTTGGGTGACAACATTAATCAATATCAGCTGAAAATAAAGCCAGTGAAGAGGGAAAACAGGAAGAAAATTGCCATTTTCCTTCAATCTGAATACAGAAGATCCTTAACGAGAGATTGGATCTAAAGCTCAGTTCATCTCCATGCCTCCTGACAATGGAAATTTTACTTCAAAACGTATTGATTCCTCTCTGGGAAAAAAACCACAAACCTCTTAGGCTCAAATCTTCAAGATGTCAGAGTTCTCCTGGCGTTCTTTGAAAGAAACAGCTCTCCCAGAAATTCAGTCTTTTCTTAATAAAACTAATGATCTTCTAAATATTTAAAAACATTAGATACAACCTTTAAAACGTTCTGCCCATTTATTTTTTAATGGTATAAATCAACCTAGTGGTTACTGTAAAAATCTGCTGTATTTAGTTAGTGCAAAGAAACAGGGAAAATGGTTTTACTACGCTAACTTAGATCCCTCAGCTGTACCTCCAAAGATGTATTTACATCTACTTAGAGACAAGAACAACTTGGGAGTTCAAGACCACGACACAACATGTAACAGGAAAGGGTGTCAGAAGGCTGAATCTTCAATTATTAATCTTTTTTTTAATGCAGAAGCCAGTAATGAGCTACTTATTATGGGGCTTACAGTTAACACATGGGATGCCCATGCAAAAGGATGGAATTAGGAGCCTCCCTGTCGTTTTGATCTCTAAACAGTGACAATAACAAGAACAGACTGTTCCTTAGTAATTACCTCTAATGCCTTCTGGTAAAATATCTTAGCAACCCTGGAATATTGTGAAGTCTTAAGATCCACACCACCTCCTGGAAAAAGTACCCTGAAAAGCAACATCCAAGAATCTGATTAGCAATGGTGATCAAACTAAAACCTGGACAATGTATGCAGAGAGAGGCCCGACAGTGGCTTTAATGTAGGATTCGGGTCTGGGTTAAGACCTAGACAGGTATCTGAGGTTCCATTATGGACAGCAGAGATCTAGACAATGGAGACTCCAATCTGTTTTCTCTTCTAGCTGGTAAGTAGGTTGAACAGCCCTAGAGCTCTGCTGACTGTACCGAGAAGCCCTCCATTAGTTAATTAGGTGAATTTAGACAGCTTGAGCACATGCAGCATAGTTTAGGTGTTTTGGTCTTGGTCAGGATCTCTGACTGGTGAGGGCTGTTGATGCTCACTGGGAATTTCAGAGGCTACCTCAGGAGTATGTTGCTATATTCCTAAAATTCTTTCTCCACTGTAGTAAGTTTCATGATTTGAAGAAGGAGGAATTTAATAATAATTAATTTCCAACTGCAAAGAACCTGGAGCCACCCTCTTACACCATGAAGGATCAATATATCTCTTTCTTAAGCTTCCACTGAATGGAAATTCCTTCCCTCCAGGGATCTTTCTTGTGATTTACACACAGCTATACTGTGGAAATCATTGACTATCAGCCACTAAAAACCATCCTTCACAGCACAAACCCAACTGCCAGTCACAGAAGGGAACTGGATCCCTCGCCTAACACCCTCTTCTGCACTGAGCTAAGTGGCGAGGCGAGACCTCACTGGTGAAAGCCCTTCTGGCAACCAGAGAGAGGCTGGGGGCCATCAGAAAAGGAGGAAACTGTTCATTTTTTCTCCAATATGCGGAGCCACAGGGGCAAAGCTGTCACCATCTTATACTTGCTCATGCCACAGGACTGTAAAGACCCACATCATAGCGTAGAGGGCACGCTGTAGAGAGTAAGAGGTCACTGCTCTCCCCAGACAGCCCAAATCTGCAAGTTCTACACATGTTGATTAACATTCTACTATATGCATAAGCTCAACAAAAACATGGACGGTTTCAGATGCTCATCTCATGACTACAAGTAGCCCAATCACATGCTACAGGCTCACATACAATCAGGCCTGTGACGTGTAGCATCAACTGATTGAACTCTTCTAAAGGACACTTTTAGCACAAGGCAACCATAAAACTTTTTGACTCTGCTTAGTCCACACTTAAAATGTGTTAATTAAGACCACTTTTAAAACATAGGAAAAAAACAGGGGTGAAGAGTTGCCATGGGTCAGGTAGGGAGTTCGAAAGCTTGTCTACCAAAGACTTAAGCCACAGAATCATGACAGGCAAGATGGACCACTCGAGTAGCAAGGGAAAAAGTACCCCAAGAGAAAAGGCTACAAGAGACTGCAAATCAGAAGCTTTTACGAGAGTAGATACGGAGAGGACTGGTAGACAGAAGACCAGGGACAGGGATGAAACACCCAGCAAGTGCTATTAAATATCAAAATTAAGGTGATCACTCAAAGGTTGAAGAGGAAATAATTAACAAAGTAAAATTGTTAACCACCACAATGCCACTGCTGCAGATTGCTGTCAGAAGGAGGAAGAAAAGGCAGCAGCCAGCCATCCAATGCAACAGTGCTGTCTTAGAACACATTTACACCCCCGCAGCGCTCAGCACAGCCTCTTAAGACAGCATTCTTGAGAATACAGCAGAGCTCGAAACCAGAACTATCCTGTCTTTCAACAGAAAAATCAGTGCTCAAAACTTACCCATTAATAGAGTGGAATATTTTATCATATTCTTCATCCGACAGATTTAATCTGAAACAAGAAAATCGTTACAGAACACACGTGATATACACTTATTTAACTGCAAGAATATCACCACTATTGGACAGGAAAACAGGACACAGGAAATACGTATAAAGCATGCTAAGAACAGAATAAGAGTCCCAAATCACAGAATGGCAGGGGGTGGAAGGGACCTCTGAAGGTCATCGAGTCCAACTCCCCCACCAAAGCAGGACAGAACTAGAGCAGATCACTCAGAAATGCATCCAGACAGGGCTTAGAAGTCTTCAGAGAAGGAGACTTCTACAACTCTCACAGCAAAGTTCTTCCTCACACTGAGGAGGAACTTCTGTACTTGAGCTTGAACCCATTGCCCCATATCCTCTCACAGGGCACAAGTGCAAAGAGGTTGTCCCTGCCTTCTTGACACCCTGGACTCTCGAATCAAATGAAAGGCTGCGCTTGAAACAGCTTGGTAGAGACTGAGAATCCACACGACTGGAAACAGAACCCTAACCCAGGCAGAGCTCAGGATGAGGCACCCGGAGACCCCTTCACGTTTACACGATTGGCAGGGTTATTATTTCCCCAGGACCGGCAACTCCGGTTTCCGATGGATTCCCAGAAGGGCAGAGCTGCAAACAGCAGGTCACACCCATTCTTCAGAAAAGCTGAAAGGTGGAAAATTGGAAGGACCTCAGCATTGGCAAACCAGCAGGGCAGCTGCACTCACGCAGGACTGACAACAGGTTAAAACTAGGGGGTTTTACAGAGAAAGGTTATTGCTGTAAGAAGTATTAAACATCACATGTTCCAAGCTGCTTTTATTCTGATTTCTGTCAATTGTGGTGCCTTCAAATAGTCTTTGAGAAGCTCTGGACGCTCAGAAAAGCAACACAACAGCTTTTTGTGCTGGTGAGAGGATACCCTTACATGAAGCACTCATTAGCCCCTTGTTAAGGATATCAAAATCTACCTTATTGGCACAACTCGGGCACCGGCAGATTCCAAGAACTTCACGTATGAAGCTGCAATGTAAGAACTTCCAAAGACGTGGAACTTCTTGAAGTGACATTCCTGGGACAATACCCCTGAAAGGGCCAAGGAAGAAAATCAGCACTATGCAAACAGCAGGCGCTACACACACACGAAGTTAAACTCTGGTTTCTTCTACACCAGGTTACGGGGCAACATTTAACCACCCGAGAGCATCACAATCCCCGAGACACCGGGATGCCCAGTCACAAGGTCCCAAATAAACGCACATTATCTGGCTAAGACTCAGTTTCCCCGCTTTAATTATTTAGTGCTACAGTTTCTCTTACGTTACAGTTATCATAAGGTTTTTAAAGGAAGCCGTAGAGCGAAGCCCTACTGACAAAAGCTGTAACCAAACCTCCGCCCCGGGAGCCCTTCGGCTCCCCACAGACACCGGCCGGCTCGGTGGCCGTTCGAGGACTGGCTGCCCGGCAGCCCCCGGCCGGGGGGCGATCCCCGGGACCCCCCCCTTCCCTATGATGGGTCTTTCGTTGCCCTCCGCCCGGCGACTGCGCTGCACGAAGGAAGCGGAGGCGGCGGCGCAGCCCAGCAGCAGGAGGGGGAGTGCGGCGGCCGGTAGGGGAGGAAGCCCCGGTAGGTTCCCCATGGCCACGTCGCTCGCTGCCCGTCAGAACCGCCAGCACCGCTCCGCTCGGTCACCGGCTCCGCGTCCCTCAGCTCCGGGCCCTGCCACCCTCAGCGCCCAGCCCGCCAGCGCCGCGGGGCACGACGGGAAATGGCGGGCGGCCCAGCGGAGGCCGCCCCCGGGCCCGCCCAGCCCCGGAGGCCGCGGCCTGTGCCCGGGGGAGGGGGGCGGTGCCTGCTCGGTGCCGTTGCGGCCCCTTGGGTGTTAGAAAGAGGGAGTTGAAAATTTACAGGCTGAATACAGAATAAACTGGTGTGAAACCAAGGTGACGAGCCCGGGAAGTCCCTAAGACTAAAGATCGGAACGACCTCAAAGGTTAAAATAACCAGAAACGAGGCGCAGGAGTTAGGAATAGTACCTAAACCCAATAAAATCCTGCCAGCCTTTGTAGCCAACATCCCGCCCTGGCTTCTTTATATAAACCAGAAGCAGATTCAGACAAAGATTGAAATACGAGGTGTCCACAGTGTAACCTGTGCTGCTTTTAATACTAAAAACCACTCCTTGAGGAGGACAATTTAAACATAAAAGTAGGACCAGTTTAGTAGAATGAATTAGGTAATAGTAGAATTAGGTAATAATACAGTGAATTAGGTAATAATGTAGTGAATTAGTTAATAGTATAGTGAATGAGGTAATAGTATAGCCAATTAGGTAATGGTATAGCCAATTAGGTAATGGCAATGGTATAGTCAATTAGGCAACAGATGGAGCGTGTGTACAAAGATGCACGTGATCTAAAATCATGTAACCAGTGATCTATCCTTTCTCTGTTATTTATATTGTATATAAACTGCTGCTGTTTTGAGCAGGTGCTAAATCAGAACCAAAATAAAGCAAAGATCCCGGCTCAGCCTCTGCCCATTGGCTTCTTTGCACTCTGGGGAGAGGAGCCTTTCTTGGGGGGGTACTACACCTTCTGAAGTATCCCTAAAAAAAAAGATATACGAGGCCGGTTCAAGTAGAAAAGATTTATTAATACAATAGTGTTAATACATAAAAAAAATTAAAAACATTGTGCATTGCATTGTGCTTTTAGTCGGTAGTAAATTACATATGCATCGTCATTTAACAGCGACTACTAGAGGCACTCCTGATACTCTTAAAGAGTAAGGCACTTCAGAGATTTGTACATTTTTGTTGACTCTGCAGCTCAAAGCTGCCATACTTTCACTCCTCTTACCAACACCACTTCCATTCATTACACAAATGACCTGATTGTCTCGTGTCGTTACTAGCAACTACATTTGTCCCTTACAGAGTTCCTACCTTCTGTATAACATGTAAACATTAAAAAATAATTATCAGTTCAGGAAAAAAATAACTGCACTCCGTGCTCTAACTGTTGTTAGGTGTACACGTTACTATTTAATAATATATTCAGGCTATGTTTGAAGATATTTAGGAGTTTACATTCATAGAGCTGGTGTAGTCCAAATGAAGAAAAAAACAAAACCCCAAACCAACAAACAGCTAAATTTGGTCCATGTGCATATATTATGCAAGCAAATGAAGTCTCTGCTATATAAACTAGCAACAACTAGGGATTGGCTTCACAGGAACACTCTGAATTCTGCTGCTCACTGAAACGTGGCTCATTCCTGTATGTGGTTTACATTTAGGGATTAAAACTGAAGAGGTGTAAAATTAAGACAATCGCTTCAGTTGCTTTGTTTGTAAATGATTCAGAACTTGAGTCGCAGACTTGAAGATCTGCTGGATTCCTGAATACTTAGTTTATTTTCTTATAAAGAAGAATTAGCACTTTGCTGAACTTCTCTATTTAAGGAAGCTTTGTATCACAAAATAGTTAAATCTGAAGATACATGAAACATATGAATACATGAAAATGAAGCTGAAAACTGTTTCTTTAAATCTAGGCTCCATATCAAAGATATCCTGAAAGACTGAAAAAATCACTTGAGGAAATGAGGGAACTGGAATTAAAAAAAATAAAATTAAATTTAAAAGTCCTTGTCAGTTCCTAAAGAATTTTTCATCTGCTATTGATCTTACCCCAGCAGAAGAAACCACAACCAGCAAGTAGGTTGAGGTCCCCATCATAAAATGTTCCTCTTCCTAATAAAAAACCCCCTTCCAATGACTTTTGCAATAATGCAGCATAATCTAAAATAAGACATTTCCGATTTAAAAGGCTAATCTCATTTCTCTCCCCTAAGCATCTATTAGTGTAACATCCCAAATGTAACATCCCAATGATTCCCAAATCACTGAACTTACCATTCCTAGCAACCTGGGAAACAAAGCATTTGTTCTGGATTCACCTACACGAGGATTCCTATGGAATGCTTCAATATACAGTGCTTATGAAAGACCCCTTGGGCTTATTTCAAAGCTGTTAAAAAATGAGTAAAAGAACTCTAGCAGTTGTTGGATTAACAGAGAGTTCAGCTAAAAGCTGAGCAAGAAGTGAAATCATGGTTTAGATGATGAAATCCTGGGGAATTCAGGAGGATGCTGCGATATAATGCGAGTGATAGTTTTTATACATGCAGTCCCTTAAGAAAACCCAAACTGTTTTCACTAAGCATAGACAGATTTTTTTTTCATTATCCTGACAGAAATAAAGAAGAAGGTTCAATGGAAATGAAAAATCATTTCTTCCAGTGCCCAGCAGAAGATGTAGACTGGTGAGCTGCCAATTCTCTAGAAATAAACTGAAGACACTCAGCATTTCCTAAGCCGAGGTCCAGAGTGACCTACAAGCAGCCCTAAACCACACAACTGCTATTTCTTAGGTTCAGATCTACCAAGGATAATTTATGATGCTGCAGACAGATCAGAGCTTTTGACCTCGTAGTGCTCTGCAGTGGGAATCAAAGGTGAGCTGAGTTGCTTGTCCATAGACAGGATCGCTTTGAAGAAAGAAAACCAGAATTTTCAAGGTTGTTTTTGACTCTCTTACAAGTTCCTTGTCCCGATTCATACTGTCCTTTGAAGAACAGGTACCTGGTGTTTTCCCCATCTCCAACACACTGCAGCTTTTTGGCATATGAGTTAATCAGTTACAAACAGTACTGCACATACTTAGAATTCATGAATCTCTTCAGATGCACGTACCACTAGACTCCAGTTAGGAGAAAAGTGCAGCCCATGCAATACCCAGGGCCCTACAAAGACACACTGGTTTCATGTAAAATTATTTCAAGCTTACGCGAATGATTTCACATCAAACTTATTCCAATTTCCAGTGTTAAAGAATTGACACAATACAGTAAAAAGATTATTCCTGGGCAACCAGAGAGATGCTCTGAAGATAATCTGCAGATGCCATTATAAAGTCAGTCCATTCCTTGGCCAGCTCTTCCATGGAGGCTTCTTCCCCACCATATTCCTGGGGCAGAATGCTGACTGGGAAGTGTTCGCTCAGACTCTGCAGGTAGTTATTTCCATGCATATACACCTAAAAGAAAACACATTAAATGAATTTACTTAGGTAGGAATGACTGCTAAGGGAAAAGAGGCAGCAAAGAAACTCAGTGCAAAAACTGAAGCCACCAGCTTGGTTTGACTAAACAAGTGTACTTGTTCATAACGAGCTCCTAAAGGGAATCAGAGAATCATTTGGATTGGAAGAGCCCTTTAAGATCACCAAGTCCACCCATTCCCCCAGCACTGCCAGGGCACAACTGACCCCTGTCTCTCAGCACCTCATGCCATCAGAACACTGGGGCTTGGTCTTGCCATGTCAGACATCCCACACTTGCATTTCAGTCACTTCCAAATGTCCTGGTGTGTGTTAGAACAATTCTGTTCAATGACTTTACTTTCCAGCTCAGCCTCTTCTAACTCCCTGGCTCTGCAGGTCCGTTCAGAACAAAACTGCCTTTTGTTGTCTGTTGCAACTCTCACACCTTTGATACCTGCAAATGCTTTACGATTAGATTCTGGAGGCCTGTATGGCACTAGCACACAGCAAAGATGTATAATTTACATCCTTCAGTGCCCAGGAGTACCAGGTCCTAAGGGAAGTGCTACAGATTGTCATGTAAGGGTTTTGTGGCAGAAATATTTGTGTGCACTCACCCGTTCCTTTATTTTTTCAGTGAGAAAAGGCTTAATTAGAGCGAAGACTGGGTGGAAGAATAAAGGCTCATTAATCAAGTGGATACCTCGAACTTTTAGTGGAAAAGAATCCTGTCAAAAAACATGAAAAACGGCATAAGAAAAAGAAAATATTATTGAAAAGGCTCTATTGTTAAGGATGAGCTTGGGAAAACTATCTAGTCTAAAGCTTAGAGTAGTCCTCCTGATCTTGCCACTTTGGACTGTTCTTAATTTACACTTGGAAAAATCAAATCTTGTTCCTCTCATTAGGAAAAAAAAAAGAAGAAGAAGAAAAAAAAATCAGTATGAAAGGCTGACTATTAAACAAAACAGCCAACTAATCAACGAACACAGAAAAACACAACAAGAAAACCCTCCCTGAACTGCACACAATACAGAAAGCTTGTTCTCAGCCTTCTTCCAGAGGTACAGTTTTTCACAAGAGAGATTCTGCTGCTAATTTACCAAAGAGCTATCTAGCCATGTGCTTTCATTGGCAATTCACAGCCTGAAGGATAATATGTAAATATATATAAATATAAACCATGGAAACTGCTACATTTAAGTTAAAATAAATTCTGTTTGTAATCTAGAGACAAGCTTTGAAATTACTGGGAATTTGCCCAAGCCAGAAGTTCAGCTTTACAAGATTTCTGTCGGAATGAAAAGCAAGCTTGCATTCCAAAGGCTGCTATCCACTTTTTAGAATATGAAATACTTCTACTTGCCATCGAGATTCATTTAGAAGTGGCAGAACTTTGAAAGCTAGAAGAAAATACAGCAGTGCTCAAAGACAGCATTCTGCAATGAGGGAAGTACAGTTTCCATTCTTATCTGACCTGAAAGCACCTCTGCAACCAGAGGTTTTCTGCTTGAGAAATGGTCCTTCTCACAACCATCTCTCCCCACTAGTACAGGAGCTCTTCTCACATTATATCATGCACTCTTCTACAGATAAAAAAACCTCCAAATCCCACACGTTTCTTAAGTGTAACTGCTTTTAGATTTTAATATATGATAAAGACACTAAAACAAGCCCCCTGCAGGGAGCAGGGACATCTGCAGCCAGAGCAGGTTGCTCAGAGCTTCGGCCAACATCACCTGGAACGTTTCCAGGGATGGGACATTTGCAAATCCCATTCTACCTCCTTTCCATTCTATTTTAAGGTTAAAAAATTACTAGGAATTTGTTTACTACCTCAAAAATCAACTGAAACACTCCCTAGGCCTGTTCTCATGAGATCTGTCCCAAGATGGTATGAACATCAGGAGTACTTATTCTACATATGAAACATTGGGAATACCTGCTGGTTTTACTAAAGGTTTACAGTAGATACCAAAAAGGAAGAAGAGCTGGAATTCTGATGATATTAGTGCAATGACTAAGCTTTGACTAAACCTCAGATAGGAGTTTTGCCAAATCAGAGCAAGAGATTATCTCCCCGTCTCGTTTCCACATCACATTTGTGGTAACAGGTTAGTACTATTTTGCTCTTAACTACTCTTAGCACGTGCTACTTCTCATCTTCTCTGAGTCTCGGGGGAAAAAAAAAGCACAAAATGCACAAAAGAATGGGAAAGAGGAGATGAAATGGGATAATGAGCACAGATCCTTACAAAACTGGGCTTCAGCTGCTCTGACACTCATGAAATCCTTGTGCTCTAACAGGTTCTTGTAAAACCTCACAGGTTAAAGGGCAATTCCTGCTATATGAGAACATACTTCCAGTCCAATCAAGCACAACTTATGCTTCTGAATGGATTTAAGATTTTGTTCTTTAAAGCTGCATAGACTCTAAGAAAGCCTAAGGAAGGAAACGTTGCCGTGTCTTTGAACAGATGAAAAACGGGGAGTTAGAGCAGGGAAGCAGCATAAAGCAGGACGACAGGCTTACTGTGAGAACAGCAGCAATTTTCTTGGCCACTGCTGGACTGATTTGAAACGCGTGAGCAAATCGCCACCCCTGAAGATCAAAGATAGCCTTGACTCCGTGCCGCTGAGTCTCCGTCTCCTTTACGATGAGCTCAGATGTGATGAGACTGACA
The DNA here is from genome assembly GCA_027560015.1 of Chloroceryle amazona. NCBI lineage: Eukaryota > Metazoa > Chordata > Aves > Coraciiformes > Cerylidae > Chloroceryle > Chloroceryle amazona. The sequence goes on from JANHFX010003033.1 coordinate 13,783, forward strand.
CGAAAGGCATCGTACGCTGTAAATAACCTGGGATCCCATTGCCCTGCGGAGCAAATAGATTACACGGAGGTACCACGGGAGTACCACGCACACCGGTACTTTTTTCTTTGCTTCCTGCTGTTTCTAATGTGCTGCTCAGGAATATGAAGTAACCAGCAGTATCAAAGGGCCTGAAATAAACCCATTTGCCAGTACAGACGTTCCTTTGTGTGCCTCCTCTGGCACCCATCTTTTACACTCTTTTTGTGGATGGTACCACCTAATGGTAGATGGTTGTAGATGCCACCTGATGTAGCGTGTTCCACCTATGGCCACAGTTTGTAGTACAAGGTTCTGAGAGAAACAGCTTAACTCAGGAACAGCCAAGCTAACAGAAACTACGGACCATCGATCCAATCAATTCATATAATCTTTCTTCTGTACAGTAGTTCTGCCAAGATTCAGTGAATCTCACCTGTTTTTCTGAGGCCTGGGCAAAGGCTTGCATGGGATGAACCTTAACCTGAGAGAAAAGCTTCAGAAAGCACAACTTTCTACTAGACCAGCTGATAATAAAACAATTCTTGGGCAAAACCCAACCTGTCTTTCCAAAACAAGCACACAGAAATATTGTAGCACATGATCATTTAACTCCATCTCTTTTTAAAAGACTTTTGGGAGCACACTGAGCAAAGTCTTCAGAGTGTTGTACATGAACCCAGAAACTTCTCATCCACATCTAAACTGAATTCTGGCACGTGATGAGGTGTCCATCTCGCTTTCTCCCCACTTTGTGCTACATCTGCACCAGCACAACAGTCTTACCACATGGCTTTGAAAATATGCATGGAAACAAGTGATTGTTGGGACACTCGGGCCCAAATAACCACGTATTTTTCCAAGGTTTAGGCTTTTCACTTTAAGACTTCTTTTGATGCAGACAAAACTTCTACTAAAGATAAAATAAATTCTTTGTGAAGTATTGTGCAGCTTTAGCCATACCCATACATCAGTCAAATGATGTAACTGTTACAGCTCCATTAACTTGCTTTTATATTAATATAAAGCTATTTCTCACAGGGAACATAAATATGCAACCTTTTTAGTTCAGACATTCTAATAAGATCTAACTTTATCAACCCCTGCTGCTGTACCCAAAAAGTACTTTAGTTTCGCTGCTGAAATCATGATATTAAAAAAAAAACCAAACACCAAACCACAAACAAACAACAGAAAAACCCTGAACCAAAGCAGTGCCAGAGACAGGTGTGAAAACAAGTCCAAGCCAATTTTATCACTCACCAATTCTGTATATTAGAACTTTGCTTCCATGTGGGTCTCTTGATCTCAGGACTCCGTGGTAGCCAGCTTGCAAAAGACCAAGAACAGAAGATGGTTGTAAATCTGCACTTATTTCTGGGCATTCAATTCTCCACTTCTGGTAATTCTTCAATAACTGGAAAAAAAAAAAAAGAGTGGATGTCTGATAAGAATCACACATTGTACCAAGAGCACAGTTAAAAATGTTTTCAGCGTGTGTTCAGAGTCAGGCTGGATTCATTAAATTAGCTGTAAGTTCATTGTATATTTTAAGGAAATCACTCTCAGAAGAGTTGGATCTATATATGGGTCAAATACTTATCTGTTGGGTATGCTGGATCAAATAATTGAGTTGTTATTATGCATTTAGAACCCTGAAGCATTATTAGTGGACTACAGCTGTCATTTTGTGTCAGAAAATTGGACTAGATAGAGAAATTCTTTTGATGTAAAATACATCTAAACCCCAGATTTCTTATTCAGGTTACCTTTAGGGTTCTTCAGTTTGATAGTTCATCAGAGGGATTAAACTTGTTTGAATAGCTACAGCTTACATTTCTAACCTGAGACCTTGAAAGGAGCTGAGAGAATCAGAATTTGTCAGCACCTTGTTTCACAGCAAACTTTAAATCTTGCAAATTGTTACCAGAGCTCATCAAACAGCAACCCCCCCATCTGACCCTCAGCACAGTTTCACAAATTAAATGTGCTCACCACAATGAAACCATCAACCAACAGACGTTTATTTTCGTTAATTTCTATTTCCTTAATTTGTATGAAATTAATTTGTATTCCTTTCTGAATTACTCTAGATTTCACAATGGAAACATTAAAGCTAAAAGAACTGTCAGCTCCAGCTAATAAAACAGAAATATGTTTTTCCTGTATCTAACTACACAAGTATCATTTTCTTCCCAATTTTCACAGGAAGGATGGTCAGAAGGAACCTCTGGATACCGAATTCATCCCTTGGAACATCCCAGGCTTGGAGGAGAGCTGAGACTCCCCATCCTGTACCTCACAACATGCTTATGCTAGATAATTCATCTTATTTCTTACTCTTCCCTCTACTTTCAAGTTTCTTGTATTATTTTACATAAACACTATTTCTTCAGCTTAAGTCTTTTTGAAGGACTTGGCCATTCATCTGAGACAGCTTCAAAATAATTCAGGAGGGAACTATCTCTAAGGCATTGCTGTTTGTCAGCAGGATTTACTTACAAACAGATGATACACTGATCAGAAATGAGCTACATCCCTCATGGAATAGCACCTATAAGCACGTAGTTAGGTACAAAAATGAAAAAGTTCATCTGCCATTGGATTTGGCAATGAGAAAGTTGCTAAACTCCTCATCCTAAGCCTCTGATGATCTCATTCTGTTCGTCTTTGACTCTCTACAAAGGGCACTGTTTGAGCAATCCCAGCCACTCCGTGCCAACCGAGCTGCCCTGTCAACATAACATGTCCCTTTCCTTGGTCTTTCCGACACAGACACTTAAAAGACAGCAAAATACAAAAAACCACCCTCAAAACAACTATGCAAAACATTTGGAGCTTTTCTCATTTCTCCCTTTCCTTCTACGTTCTGTTGCACGACAACTGAATGAACCCAATTAACCATTAGATAAAATATTTCAAGCAGCTCTCAGAAGAGCTGCCTGCCAAACCAGGATGAGAATAAAAGTGAAACACTCGTTCAATGCCCTAAATAATGTTGTCTTGTCACTACAGTTAGTTTCTCATTTTCAGGAATATGTACATTTTCCAAGTTGGAAACGACAAGGAGTTGTTCTGGACCTTAGGGAAAGAGAATGGTGTTTGCAGCTTGTGACACACTCAAAATCCTTATGGGAGACATAATTTACCTACTGGAGAGTCCATTAAGGAGTAATTATATGTTCAGAATACTTCTGACTCCTTGCATGATGTGGGCAAGTTGTGCATCTTTCAGATACATGGCTAAGCTCCAAACATTCTTCCCTCGACAAGAAAGCCATAAAGTCCTGAAGAGGTCTCAGATTTTGCAAACCTAATCTCATTATGTGAAAGCACAGAACTGTTTTGGTTGGAACAGACCTACAACATCATCCAGTCCACCCATTCCCCCAGCACTGCCAGGACACCACTGACCCCTGGCCCTCAGCACCACAGCTCCACGGGGGGCTTGGGAACCCCTCCAGGGATCTCAGGGACTCCCCCCCTGCCCTGGGCAGCCTGGGACAGCCCTGGACAATCCTTGCAGGGAAGAAACTGTTCTTTGTGTCCAACCTAAACCTCCCCTGGGGCAACTTGAGGCCGGCTCCTCTTGTCCTGTCCCTTGGGAGCAGAGCCCGACCCCCCTGGCTCCAGCCTCCTGTCAGGAGCTGTCAGAGCCAGA
>JANHFX010003035.1:0-11320 GCA_027560015.1 Chloroceryle amazona
CTCTTGAGGCCATGGTCTAATGGATAGAGAGATGTTGGGATGCAGGTTGGACTCGATGATCCTAGAGGTCCTTTCCAACCCTAAGGATTCTACCATTCTACAGTAATGCTTTTGGTGCCAGCGTGCCTAAAACTGGAGGAGGCTTTTCTCTGGGTGCAGGTTTCTCGTCCTCGCGCGCTGGCAGAGGAAAGTTGGAGGGTGTGTGGTGGCAGCGGTGCCGCAGCTCCCCTGCAACCTCCAATTAACAGCTGCCGTTTCCTCTTTCATAATTGGATTTTGGAACAAAAGTAGAGGGTTTTTTTTTGCTGTGGGTTGGTTTGTTTTTAGTGTTTTGGGTTTCTTTTTGATCTGTTTCAGTACCGTGATCTAAACTTGGTTGAGCAACCAAAAAAGCCAGTGGGATTTCATTACCTGTTACCAAAGCACTGCTAATAAACCAGTTGGTTTTGTCCTACCACCCAAGTGTGCTTTCACTAACCAGCATTTTTGTGATGGCTTTTCACAGATGAATGATGCAACTAAGAGTTGTGTCGATCTGATGGCAACGACGGGGGGGGAGAAGCTGACAGAGGAGTACAGACCAGAGATCCAGCAGCACCCCGTGCTTCCCCCCGCTGCCTTCTGGGCATCCTCTTCCCCCCAAGAATATATATTTGTATATCTCTTGAGAACCATTCTTTACCTGCTTGCAGGTGGGAAGAGCCCTGAGTTCACTGATGTCACGACAGCGGCCAAATAGGCGCTTAGAAAAAGTAGAAACTCGCACAAGTTTTCTGTTTGCTTTTCCCCTTTGGCTGCATTTCAAAAGAAAATGTTCTCTTCCCTTCCATATCTAACGGGATTTTCTGTTGCTGTGCTGATGAATACCTCAGCAATGGTATTTGTGCTCAGAAATAGTCTGGTTTCGTGTCGCGGTCGCACTGTAATGTGGCCTTTGCCCAGGCTGTGTCAGCTGCTGAAGAATTTTCCTTACGGATCTGCTTCTCGTGGCAGGAGGATTTAGGGAAACTTAGCAGGAAAACGCAATTAGGTTTGAAGTTGCTTGTAGAGAGGAAGGGGGGCTTGGGAGCCTAACTCCAAATGTTCCGTGGGCAGTTTCTAGTGACGGTGTCTGCAGCGACTCGAATGTGCCCGCTGCAGGAAATTCCTTCTTCCAAGACTAAGTGGCACCAAGTGGGAGATTTAGAAATTCAGGTTGCACCGAGCGTTATTAGATAGTGGAAATCAGGGAACTGCTTTACAAATCCATTAAGGAACGTGTTGGTTTTTCTTCTCTCAAGTCACGAGGTCAACGTGAAAGTTGGTGGCCCTGCTTCTGGCGTTTAGAAGTACGAGAAGGTTTGTCAGTGGACAAAATGGGACCTGTTGAGAACTTGTGATACCGGTGCGTGGCAGGGTGTCCTTGGGAGACCGCAGCAGAGGGTAGAAGGGGAGTCAGCTGTGTGCTGCCAGCTCTGGGAGAGGGCGAGGTGGTTCTTCGTGTGTGGTGGGACCTCAGCTGGAGCAGGACCCCTGGCTCTCTCCTTTCCTGCCTGCCTGGTTTAGCTTTGGCCGCCCCTGGATCCACTGCTCTTCCCAGCTCCCCCCAGCACCTCCTCAGCCGCTCCTCCTGGAGGAGGAGCGAAGGGTCCATGAAATCATTCCACGCCTCCACTGAAATCTGAGGTGAGCTGGTTCTCAGAAGCTATAACCAGACACACTTCCTGCTGGAAATCGAGTTAAAAACCCAGATTCAGTTACTGGTCAGAGCAGTGGATGGATTGAAGGTGCAGGTTCATTTCGAGCTGCTGCTCTTTGTGATCCTAAGGAGTCTTTTCCACTCAATAACCGACGAGCTCTGTCACGCAGGGAGGCTGCTCCTCCACACATCTGCCCTTCTGATGGGTGTCCAGAGGAGTTATTCTGGTCTGGGTGCTGATGGATAAACAGAGTAGGAACGGTGTCTTTTCTTCAGAAGGTTTCTTTTGTTGTCACTGGGGTTGGTTTGACAACTGACTGGCCAGTCAGTCATTGTCGTGAGGGCTGTAGCGTTAGCGCTGGGGAATAAGGGTCATGCTTTGAGTAGACCATTTTTATCACAGAGCAAAAGAAATGCCCGTTGAACACAGCTCCCTTGCCCGGATGGTATTTAGTGACAATATTTATCTCCCTTAATAACCCTCTCTTTCTTTCTTTCTTTCTCTACATCCGATTTCCACGCTCGCTCACTTCATTCTGGTTGCACTTTTGCAAACGGCTTTGGCACAAACGTTTGCTGTTCGCAGTTAACTTGGGGAAAGTGGGCAACTGGAGCTGATCAGGAGGTGTTTGGAAGGGGCACAGCTGTAATTTCCCAAGAGCACCTCGGCGTGTCACTGAGCGGGTCGATAGCAGGGACAGCAGTCAGCGTGACTTCGTTATTTTTGTGACTGGTCCTGGAGTGGGAGATGCGTTGGGTGAAATCTCTCGGGTGCTGAAAACCCAGCGTCTCCTGTAGCTGGCCTGTAACACACAACTGCTTACCTCGGTTTCTTGCATCTTATCTTAAAACCACATTTATTCCAGTGACTGATTCTGTTGACGCTTCCCCTGTAACGCCCAGTTAGTGCCTCTGGCATGTTAAAAATGATCTTTCTTTGACTTTCACTTTCCATCCCTTGCTGTTTTAGGGCTGTAGATATATAAAATATTATTTTAAAACGACCATCCATGAGGGAAGCAGCTATCGTGCATCTAATTCTCTTGCTGTTAAGGATCTTCTGCCAGATGTACTCGTTTGGGGAATCCCTGCAAGGATGACACGGGTCTGGCTGCACTGGCAGCACCACGTCACGTACACGGGCAGAGCGAGGAGCCATCTGATGTGCCCCGGTGTTACTTAAGGAATAAAAGCATCACGGCCACAGAACTAAACAGTTCTCTGGCTTTGTTCTCAGTTATTACTTCAGGTGGAAACATGACTGAATGTGAAAATTCTCTCCTTTCCCCTGAGAGTAACCGGGGTGTGCGTTGGGAAGGGCAGCGATTAAGTTGCACGTCAGTGTAAGAGTGGCCTTTTTCTTCTCAGGCCTCTGAACTGTGATTCCAGTCTGAAAACTGAGCTTATAAATTCTGCAAGCATTTAGACGTTCTCTTTCTTATCCCAATTACAATGTTAGGAAACCCATTCACAGCTAAAATTGAGAACGTGCTTTTTCCTGAGGTGCCAGGTCTGCAGAATAAGTCTGCTGCCTGAAATTCAAGCTGCATCTTTTCTTGTTAGTCACTAGAGAGTTAGTGGGGAAATCAGTAGGACAAATACCATTCTCAGTTGCCTTATTACTTCTAAATTACGGGCTGGGGGGGTTATTTATTTATATCTATCTATATTTTTAAGCAGCCAGGAGATGCTGTTGCCAGACTGAGCGGTGGAAGCCAGGACAAACTGCATCATCACGCAGCGTGCGGATGAAGCAGGGGAGAGAAGCAGCAGGATGGGGATAAAATGAGTGGTTTGCGTTGGTGAAACCACACCGTGGAGTCAGAAAACGCTAAAGGGTTTCTCTCCCGTGAGAAAAGCTCACTTTAAATGAAAACCACTTCAACTTTAAACCACTCGAAAGCCAACCCTGCCGTTCGTTTGGATGTCTCTAGGCGAGTGAGCCGGGTGAGACAGCGTGCAAGGGCCTGAGCTCCTCACAGTCCACACCGACCCGGGCGTACCAGTTGTTCACTGGTTAAGAGAAGAACACGGTTCCATTAGCAGGGTGTGCTTAGCAGCTTTCGTCAGTGCTGTGAGAACTTCTGGATCTCCAGGGAATAAATGTGTCGTCGTCTAGCCCAAGGTGCTTTCTGCCCTGATGTTCTCGGTGCTCACCTCGGGCCACGGGCTCTGCTTTGGTTGAGCCGAGGAGAAACAGAGGTATTTGCAGTGAAGCCAAGTGCCCAGCCTGCTGGGGAAAGGAATCTTGTTGTATTTTCCTGCCAAAACAACCGGTCAGTGTTTGAGCGAGATCAGCTGCGCGGGTCGGTTCAGATTTTATCCTGAAAACCTAAAGTCTTAAATTCTCTTATGCTTCTAAATGTCCATGTGCCGGGGAGTTGAGTGGGGCAGCTACAAAACTCATCTCCTCGTGCCTTTGAAACCATGTTCTCGAGCATCTGGCAGCCTCCAGGGAGGAGCAGTCTGTGGCATGTCTCGCGTGTCCGAAATATGAGGTGGTTTTTTTATTTGTCTCAGTTCAGTGAATCTGTATTTATGAGCTGCTCTTTCACATGCAGTTCTTTCAGGTGGTTCTGCTCCCTGGTTGTGCAGGGATGGTTCTGATTTACAGAACTGCAGGCTTTGCTCTGAGCTCTTACAGTTGCTGAGGGAGCGTCGGATGAGTTTGGCTCTGCAAAAAGCCATTCGTGGCTCTGGGTTCCCAGAGGTTTATCTGGGGCCTGGAGGATGGTTGGCTCTGAGGCCCTGGGAGAACCCTCACAGTGTTCAGAGGGTGTTTATCTGCAGGCTGTGCCCTGTTTGTAGTCAGGGGACCACTTACTCCTGGTGATGTTGGGTTGGGTTGGGTCGGGTTTTTCGTCTCCAGTTCCATTTGGGTTCTGGGGGCTTTGGGAGGGTTTTTCTGAGGTTTATCTGGTGGTGCAGTTCAGGGGCCAGCAGTACTCAGGTCAGCACTGCAGCTTGCAACCAGCACCTCAGTTCACGCCGGGTCTGGTGATCCTCGGGTGGAGAAGAACATGCCACTTAAAACCTACTCCTGGTGCAATTGTAATTCCCATCTACAGCTCTTTTTGAAAGCGGTGGGTTTGAGGCTGTTTCTGCAAGCTGACAAAACGTTATTTTCTATCTTCAGTATCCTTTACACCACCGAGGTAAAAGGCTGACGTTGGGACGCGCGTTCACCGGCCACGGGTCTCCTGGTGCGGTGCTTGGTCACCAGGACAGCTCCTCCACCTTGCTCTGCTGGCTGCAGCCTGTGCTGCTGGATCCAGCCTTGCAGTAGGAAAGGGATACAAGCGGCTGCTCGGCTTTGCTTGGCAGTTTGGGGTTTTTTTTCTGTTTGTTTTTAACATTTTTTATTAGTATTCAGTCTCCTCTGAAAAGAAGACAAATCTTTTGTGCTGCTTTTGCCTTTGTTTCTTTAGGGTCTACTAAAGAAGTCTTTGTATGTTAGAAGCTCTTGTTTTCTGGTTGTGAGGTTCTTTTTTACAAGAGGAAATTAAAATGTTCTTTTCTCTGAGGAAGTGAAATAGCAAAATAGCAAAGTCTCCTCCCTGCTCGCCACCAGAACTGGGGAAATACAGTCGAGCTTAGGAGGAGGAAGGAGTTTTAGATACGCTGAACTTTTAAACTTTGCAGAAGGCAAAAATCTTTGGAACTAAAGTCTTCAAAGCTTAACCGGGCGGGTGCAAGTGTTGCTTGAGTAATTATTTGTCATCTTAGGTGGGGAGACCTGATGGGATACATGAGGTAAAAGGAAAGCAGGGAAAAAGTTTCTTTTCTGTCTGTTTTATTAAATAAATGAGGTGATTTTTTAGTAAAATCTCACTGATTACTAAAAGATAATTACTCCACAAAGTAGAAAGGCTCTGACATCCCAGGGACTATTCCCTTGGATTGCTGGGGGCCCTATAAAGGCATTTTAGCTTTTCTTTCCCTGAGCTGGGTGGGTGGTTCTTTCTGGAAACTGGAGAAACTCTGCCATTCAGTTCTGCTTCTTTTTTGCTTTTTTATTCCTAACTTTTTGAGGGGAAGGTTCGTACGCTGGGCAAGGGAAGAGAGAACAGTGGTAGAGAAGAATAACCTGAGACAGGTAAAGTTTCTCAAAGGCAAAGGTTCCGGATGAGATGGAAGATCTGTGAATCCTCTTCTGCTGGTGGCACAACCTGGTCTTTGTTTCTGCTTTTTTTACCCATTCAATGGAACCATTCATTAGCAAAAACCACTCCGGATTGAAACTGCCCAGAGTGTTTATTTGACAGCAAAGCGATTCTGGTAATAAATTAGGTGGGAAATAATTCTGTTCTGTGTTTTGCAATTTGTGAAACTAGATTTTATTTAAACTTTGAGGGGTGGGAAAACTCTTATTTACCTTTTCATCTGCTTCCACACTCGATAGCAAGAGAAGATAGGAGCTCGCTTTTCTTTTTCTCCACCTCCTGCTACTGTGGATGAGTAGGGAGAGCAACCTTCCCCTGCCCTGCCCTTCCAGATGCAGTTCTGATAAATCTCTTTGACTTTCCCTTTGCTGACCACGCTGTAATTTGGAAGGTGTGTTCGTGCCTGGAAGATCTTGCCTCTCAAACTGCTTCTGTGGCTTTTTCCCATGTACTCCCTAACCTCAGGCATCTTCACAGCCGGGCCAAACCTGCAGCGGTGATGCTCAGACCACTGCTGTCTCCTGAACCTGCACCCGGAGCTGGTTTTGGTTCCTCTGGTTTTGGTTCCTCTTCATTTATTCCAAGACTTTTTCTATGTCATCAAGGTTTCCTGCTTTGACTCTATTGCTGTAGTCGTTAGCAATGTATACAGATTTTTAACTGATGTACTCAAGCCACCCAGCACGAATGGAGCTGTACCTCTGCCATCAGTGTTTTTGAAGAAGCTTTAAGATGTTTCTTCTCTAGAAGTGGCATCGCTGTCGTTCCCCCCACGGTAGTGAAGGTTGTGGGGTTTCTATTCTCCCAGTGAACTTCTGTGCAGCACCTCAAACACTGCACAGATTTTGACAGAGGAAGGACTGAGAGTAGTAACGAGGCAAGCGAATGGAACTAGTGGGATTTTCCTCCCTTTGTAAATCTCCCAGGGGTTTTTATACCCATGTGCAGTTTGTGACACTTGCCCTCTGCCATTAAACTACTGCAACACCATAATCAATAATGGAATTTTGCTGAAGGATTAAATAGCAGCACTGAAATCCTACGTAGGGAACCCACTAAAACCACAGGGTTTTAAAGAGTAATTCTTTTAGTTGAGCAGCGAGGATAGAAAAATGCAAATCTAATCATTTACACCCCCCCCCCAGTACAGAAAACCATCTTTAGGAGGTTTGAATCTTAGTCTCGAATAGGGTACAAGGTCACAAGTCTTTATAACAGGTTGGTCAATCAGATTTAAATGGCTACATTTTAATCTGCTAAGCTCATTAGAGGAACCACACTTGTACCTCTGTAGTTAAGTTTGTCACAAGTTTCGGCGTGAGCTCGGTTTCTGCCCTTAGTGACATCAGTTTACACTTGAAGTTAGCAGAGGAGATGTTTTCATTTTAGTTAAAAGCTCTGTGTTGCTGTTTAAAAAGAAAAACCCTCACACTGAAGAGAATTTAATGAAGATTTTAGCGTTGCAGTCTTTGGCTGCTGGAGACCTCTCTGCCCTTCCCCAGGCAAGGGAATGTGGCCATAGGAAGGTTCTCTTTGGTTTTTAATAGGAAAAAGACGTCTGCATCTGAAGGAATTCCCTGGGTCTCCAGTTAGCTTTACATCAGGGTTTGTGTGTTCAAACCAGAGTGGTTTCATGGTGTGAGATTTCTCCCATAGCCTTTAGCTACAAACAGAACAGCAGACTTTAGCTAGAAGGGTTTTGCGCGTGATATAAAAAACACCAGCAACACCAAAAGGCTCCCTCTTGGATGCTTTAATGAAATAGCAAATGCTGGTGCTTGGGTGGCGTGGTTAAAAATCGCTGGTTGGGGCAGGCAGTGGGATGTTCATGGGGGGGAGGTTAAAACAGCAGTAGCCTGCTGAGCGTGCCCCTTGGCTTTGCCTTCGGCCCTTTCGCATCCCTTTTCCCATACTGATTTGTTCTGCAAGTGATGTGAGCGAGTAAGAATGGGAAAGTAAAGACTTGGGAGCTTCTCTTTGGTCTGATTTCTTTTTCTTTTCTTTTTTTTTCTGTGTTTTTGGTTTTCCCCCTTTTTTCCCTCTTTATTTTATTTCAACTTGCCTTGCAGGATTATTTCTTTAAATACTCAATAGCTCAGGAACATTCTGGAGACGGATTATAAAGCCAGGTACCCTAAAGGTCCTCGTTCTTAATGACATATGGAGCAGGCTGGTGACAATTGTGTTCATAAACTGTTGAAAAGTGTTTTCCTCTGTCTGCTCTGGCAGGGGGGTTGGACTCGAACATCTCCAAGGTCCTTTCCAACTCCTGACATCCTGTGATCCTTCCAGCCCCTAATATTCTGTGATCTGTCAGAGGAGGTCGGAGTAGGCAGAAGAAAGGGATGTGCTTTCTGTCCAAAAGAACAGATCTGAGAACACATCTGACTTCTGTTAGGAGAAGGTAACTTAGATCTCTGGGCCAGAGGGAGAAAAGGTGCTGAGCACTACTGCTGGTCACGGGATAGGGGGAAAATACAATACTAGAGAAACTGGATTCCAGTTTGCAGGAGAAATGAGGCTGGAAGAGCCGGTTTGGCCTGAGCAAAATGGGTGGAAGAAGAGGCAAATTTCCTAAGCCTCTTGTCATTTGGGTTACAAAAATTATCACGAGTTTAATGTGTTGCTAGATTTAGGTTGTGTTCGTGTAGCTCTGGTGGCTTTTGTCACCTTCAGCATTCTTTAATCTGATTTTTGTATTGCTCTGTGTATTCTCTGCCTCTAGAACAATGCCTTATTTTCTTCCCCATGCTTTTTTCCTTTGAGTTGTTGTGTTTCTTTGAAAGCAGATAAGATCCATTAATCTTGGTTTAAAACTCTTCCGTTCCTTCTCCGGCATCTGCCCTTTCATTTTCTCTCCCTCTGTTCGTATCGTGAATATCATGTAATAATGGGGGGAGATATTTAGAGGGAATTACAAGCCGGGTATTATGTAGAGCTCTGGGTCAGTGGATCTGGCCTGCTGAATAATGAGATTGGACGGGAAGATCAAAACATTCCTGAGTCACTAAATTAAGAATTGCCAGTTGCACCAGAACCCAGGCGAGCGAGCCCCGGGAAGGCTGCGATGGGCACCGTGCTGGGAGGATGCGGTGAGACAAAATAGCTGACGCAGGTTTCTCCCCTAACTTCGATTTTTATAAGTAGTAGTTTCCTTTGGAATTTATTTTGGTCTCGTTGGGTTATTACCAGCTGTAAATCAGGCGTTCTGCTGTTAACGGGACTTTGTGTTGGCGTAGCTGAGAGACTGGAGGAAATTGCTTCTCGCATCCATCCCAAGATAAAAATTCTTTATGTTCTGAGTTCTGGATGTGGCTGGGTGTTGTGTGCATGCTGGAAAAATACAGCAGACTTTACTTCTGATGGAGTTGGCAAGGGCCTGAGCTGGAATCTTGTATTTCAACTCCTTGAAGCTTCCATCCAGACGTGGGTGCACTTTCGGTTACTTCGTCGTATGGCGCGCGCTGCAGGATAGCTCCCTTTGCCAAGGGCAGGCGGGCAGCAGCAGATCTCCAAAGTACAGCTGGACTTTGCATCCCTCTCCCGGTCGGTGTAGGGGCTGCCCTTGCCCCTTTGCTCTCCTCTGGCCGTGGGGTCGGTGATCTGCAGCGAGCTGTCTGACCGCCCCTGGACCGCTGAGCCAAGCGGGTGGCGTTGCTGGGTCATCTCACACTTGGTTCTTCCCCGGGTGATCTGCTCCAGGAGGAGGGAGGGCGAATGGGGTAAAACGGGGTTTCTGGATGGAAAGCTGCCCCGGTGAAACACGCTGGTGTTGCTCTACAGCGACCCAGTTCTGATGCCGGGTGGAGCAGCGTTAGACAGGGCACGGGGACATCAGCTGCGCCGCGCACCGGCACGTCTCCTTCATCTTGGCAGTGCTGATGGGAACCCATCCAGAGAGGTGCTGTGCAGACAACGCTGGTTTTCCATTGAAAATAAAAAAAATATAATTTTTATTATTATTTATTTGTCACAAAGGCACCAGGACATCAGTAACCCTCTCTGGGCTGCGGGTTCTCCGTGCCCATCGCTGGTGTGCCGGAGCTCGCAGCCTGCTCGCCCAGCTCTGCTGCTTTAGCAGTCGCTCTCTAACAGCAACACTACAGAGCATCAGGACTTGGAAAACACACTTCTCTTATTCCAAATACAGATATTTCACAAATGCCTAAGACAAAAAAGTCCCAAAGCCTTAATTGTGTTGTGGTTAGCAGAGTTTATGTGCGACCGGTGCCTTTATTTTACATAAGTGTGCGGCTTCCGTACGGCAAAAGCTTTAGGGAAAGAGGCTGAAGCTGCAAACGAGCCCTTGAATCCATACTTTAAAATATTAATAAGCCAACTAATGAATTCTAATGACAAGTATTTACATCGTGGAGACTTAACCGCAGCATAAAATACTTTGGGCAGTAAAAACACTCACGATTTATTCTGGACTTTCACATCAAGGCGGCGTTTGAGCAAAAGCATAACGAAAACTGACAGCCAGCCTCTAAAGTGGGTGCTGCCAGCTGCTGGGATGGGGTGTGCCTCCTAAACACGGCCGGACCGCAGCGTGCTCCGTGTTCCCGCTGGCTCTGGGACTTACCTGCCTCAGGTGACGACCCTCCACGAGTACAGGAGGTGACATTTCTGTTCTTCAGCCCCCCCGGGTGGGATTGCCACAGTAAAATAACGTGATGCTAACTTTGCATCAAGCTCTCGAGGTATGAGTTGGTGAACATTACTTCTGTGTTTTGTCTTCAGGAGGTTCGGATTTGGAGGTGTGTGGAGGCTGGTACCGTTTACCTCGGAATATTCCAGCTAGGCACCGGGTAAGTGCTCTGCTTTGTGATTTCTTGAGCTACTCATTTAAATGCAACGTAACAAAACTTCCACTTTTCATATAGAAATCTCCACTACCTTACAAAGCCAAGCTTAAAACTCCTTGTATTTTAATTAATAGCACAATATGATACCTGTTTATCTCCTCTCCCCTTTAAAACTTACTTTTTTTCACCCTTGAAAATAACCAGCTTGTGAGAAGGACTCCAGAGACAGAGATGTCAAGGCCAGTGGTGCCACTTGGGTCTTCTGATAAATCAATGTTTGCTAAAGTGTTTCCTGGCTTGGTGTTTTTATTTTGAGTGTTGCTAATAAATGCTGTTTGAGATAGAACCATTTAGTTTAACACCTGTAACTGGTCTGCACTGGAGACCTTTGACAAGTTAGTAATCTTAAAATTAACTGATGTTATGTATGTTTATCTTATTATATACATTTTATATCATATTTTATAGAGAGAGATAATGTTATATATTCTAAATATTATATTTATTTATATATTATGATTATTATATCTCTTCTTCCAAGGAAAAAGTGATAGTACAAGAGGAACCGGCCTCCAGCTGCCCCAGGGCAGGTTCAGGTTGGAGCTGAGGAACAATTTCTTCCCCCCCAGCCCTGCAGGGCTGTCCAGGGCTGTCCCAGGCTGCCCAGGGCA
>JANHFX010003036.1:0-34716 GCA_027560015.1 Chloroceryle amazona
TCTCTCTCCCTTATTCCTTTTCTCTTCCCCTTTGGGGAGGGAGGGGGGTTAACAGAGAGCGTCTGTTGGGTCTTAGGAGCTGCCCTGACCCTAAACCACGACAACTGTCTTGTTCAGAAGAATTACTAGCAGCTAGAACTAGCCAGGTATCTACACTGGGGGGACAAAATGCTCATGAGTAGTCAAAGCACTGCCACAAAAATAATTCAGAGCCTAGAAAACTTTCTTTACAATAACCATTAAATAGTAAAAAAGGGGCTGAAAGCAGAATCTGCATATAAAAATGTAGAGGTAGACATAGATGAAAAAGAACACATAGAAAACTGGACAAGGGAAAGGGCTTAATCTCACAGCCAAAGTTATAACAGAAGAGGAGATGGTCTCATTATTACTTGCAGTCCTGAAAATCAGAAAGAGATCTAAACTAAAAAATATATGCTGTCATCCGTCCTCCCAGAAAACAAACAAAACAACACACACAAAGGAACAACAAACAGATGGCCAGAATGTAACATGCTGAGCAGTGTCCAAATTACCTCAGAGTAAAGGGCATACATGGTGGAAAGGCGGACAATATAAGGAGGTGCTGCCACACCTAGGATTAAACCCTAAAATACTATTGTACAATTTTATGGTGGTATTCTTCTGCACTTGCTCGTTCTTTTATAGTTACGTCAGGAAGTGGAAGAATTACAAGATGCTGTACTACTCTGATACAAGATAATATTTTATCAAAGATTTACAAGGCAAACAGTGTAATTTCAAAGAGGAAAAGCACAGTAAACGTCAAAAAGGTTTTAGTTAATTCACAAAATGAATGGACTACACAAGGATATGATCTCACCATCAACTAAACCAAACAAACTGCAAGTCTAGATTCTTTAATAAAGCCACATTTCAAAACTGAGGTTTTAGTCTTTCAGAAGTACTACATATGTTTTGAGACATCATGCAGGGTGAGGAAAGATACCACCTGTGCAGCAGTAACAGATAAAGATTCTCGTGTTTGGAAATCCTACTCACAACTGCTCATACTAAAGTTCACATGTTCCTAGCTACTGTCAGCAGCTTGCAGGTTAAGAAACATCACATGTGGCAGTGTCTGAATCTTAGCTTAATATTCAAGGACTTGTTTTGGAGACCTGAAGGCACTGTCTCTGCATGTGGCCTAAAAGCGTTTCTTTCACGGCATTAGCTGGAGAAGCAAGGAAAATCAGTTGTGCGCAACAGGTAAAAGCGATAGCTGTCAGAAATAGGTTTCAGGACTACAAAGGATTAATAAAATCTCTTTGAAGCATTGGGGATTTCTTCTTATTTTTAGGGGCTAATTTTACATCTTCTCTGTTAAAATGCAAAAGAGTATCATGTGAAGTCTAAATAAAAATATTTCTAAGGAGAGAAAGTTGTAAACACTCGTAAAACATTCCTGCCTCCTTGCTGTTTTACAGATAATTTCAAACCATCTTCCATCCTCCTTGGGAAAAAAGGATTTTATTCTTTCCCTTCTTTTTCCTACCTGTTCAGACTCTTCTTCATCATCAGCATCAATCTGTTCTGTAGCAGAAGTCTGAAGATTTTCATCTTGATCGCTGCAGTAGGTTGGCTCAATGGACTCTTGAAATTGGCTCTCCAATCCACTGGGTTCCAATGGAACCTTTTTCCTAGAATTCAGCAGAGCTTCATTTGATCCTAGTTTGGTGCCTTGAGATAATAGGGTTCCCTCAATACTGATCCGCTTAAAAAAAACACCAGAAAACTTTGATTAGACTGTTATAGAGATTATATATTTTAATAAGGCACTGTTTTACAACAGAATTATAGGCAGAATTTAAGCTACATTCAGTTAGCTGCACTGAAATGAGATTTATAAAAGTAAAACAATCAGTGTTTTTCCACAGAATAATTAGAATTGAAAAAATACATGCAACCTCCCCAACCTCAATCGTAGGCTTCAGTGTTACGGTGTCCTAGTGAAGTCATATCTAATGTACCCTGTTTGTAAACCTTCCACAAATCCCCACTTTAAATTCCATTCCAAACAAAACCCTAGGACCTGAAATTCAACATGAGACTTTGAAACTGCACTGGGAAATTCATTACAAGTTCTTACAGAAAATGTAAAAATTAGAAAAGCTTATTTCCACCTGTTTAATGTGTACCTGCTCTGTTTGGACATATATAATGATTTTTATATATGATACATATATATATATATCAAAATAAGTTGAAAGTTTTCAACCTTATTTAATAAATGCAAAGACAATATGCGCCAAAGAATAAATACTATATTTATACACAATACTTTTGTGATTATAGTGGTAATTTTAAGTACTCTTATAGCATTAGTAATTGATTGTACTAAATAAAGTCCAACAGTAAATGGATCAGCAGGTTTTTTTATTAAGATATTCCTGAAACAGCTGCATTTCTGTTGCTTTTCATTTCAGTAATCTTACTGGAGATGCTAAATAGCATTTATGGATTTTCCATTCTTAAAATCAATACAACAAGAAGATGCGGATTCTACAGTAAATACTGTGCTTAAAGTCACTTGAATGTGCTAGAACAAGAAACAGAAGAAATTACTTACCTTCTGCATGTCTGGACTTATATCTGAAAATGGAAATATGTTATCATCATCATTGAATAATCAAACTGGTGTTAGTCTGTGCCTGTTTTAATGCTATACTAGTATCCCAGTTATGAATTCCCAAAAGGTAGTTAAATGCAGCAGCAGTTGAGCAAGCAGACTATAGGGTCTCCAATAAAACAGACAGCATGAGCTTTACCAGAGTTCCACCTGA
Source organism: Chloroceryle amazona (assembly GCA_027560015.1). Classification (NCBI taxonomy): domain Eukaryota; kingdom Metazoa; phylum Chordata; class Aves; order Coraciiformes; family Cerylidae; genus Chloroceryle; species Chloroceryle amazona. The sequence goes on from JANHFX010003036.1 coordinate 2,805, forward strand.
AGTCCTGATTTTGCAACACTGATACCATGCGAGCAACTACTCACAATGGCCAACATATGTTGTGTGTTCAGTTGCCAGTTGCTAGGATGTTTACAGGACTAGAACCCAAGCGTGAAAAAGCAGACTTCAGATTTAAACACTTCCACCTCCTCCCCTGCAATGTATTTAGGGAATGCTGTAGGAGAAAAGTATCCCTCTTGTTCTACAAAGTACAGAAGCACTGGGCCGATAAACAGTAGATGGAGTAGCTTACCGTTTGACTTCAAAACTTTATGGACTCTAGATGAGGGTTCTGAAAAAGACATCAATATGTTTAAGCACTCCAGCATCCCAAAGAAAGCAATGGCATCTTAGCCAACTGTTTTATAACATAGATACCAAAATTTAAGCTTATGAGCCCATGCAGGAAAAACAGATTTTCATTTCTTAATCCTGCAGTTTCCTCACAAAAAAAAAAAAAGTATTTGCTGAAGCATCAAACCTAAGGCTGTTAATAAAGAACATACACATTTCTTAATGCAACAGCAGCTGCCCTCCATACAACAAACTACATGTCAATTTTTATCCCATGTTAAGATTCCTGCTTTAAAAAGACTTGGTCATTTCTGTCATTGCTCTAAGTTGCTGAAGGTCTCCTACTAGAAATATGTATAGGGTGCCAACAGCTTAGCAGGGCTTTAAAAGCATAAGTAGCTGAACATTACGTAGGAGGCTATTTGATCAGTATTTTGTATTACTCCTTTTACAGGAAAATCAGCACCAATGCTTCAGCTCGCAAACAAAGGAAGATGCCTGAAAAGTAATTAAAACTTTATTGTTTTTCAGATTCAAATGCTGCTGCATGATATATCACTACATCAACACTCTCATGAGCCTTGTTTAAGTCATTCCCAATACACAATGTTAAACACTCCAAAGGTATTTAAGTAACTGAAGAGGGAAACACAGTGACTGCAATATGAAGTCACCCAACTACAGAGACATTGGTAGTGGCTTCAAGGGGGAACTAACAGTAATTATGGATGTTTAATCTACAGGAAAATAAAAAACAAGGTTAGCATAACAACCTCTAAAATCTCTACTATCCATAATGCAGATGCTACACTAAGCAAAGATGGTAATCATTCTTTGAAATAGAAAGCCTATCATAATTAGGATGGAACCACTTCTGACACAGTAATTACTCTGTGTGTGTATGTGCGTGTGAAGAAATGTTGGACTTAAATAATGTGATTGTCTTTCCTCCATATGCATTCTTTCATCCATTAGAAAGTGTAAAATGTTCTTTATGCACCCTCCACTAGCAATGTCTATTCATGAAATTAAATACAAACAGTGGATAAAAAAATAAGCCACACAAACAACAAATGGTTAGTAAGATGCTCCTCCCATGTCTGAGAAATACAGTGCCGCATTAAATCTTCATGGAGTGCAGGTTAGAGACCAATTCCACATGCCCAGCCTCACTCAACCCTAAACAACCCTGCCTAGTTTTCCTTTCATCATCTTGGTGGTAAAGGATTTTATTCACCTGATTTCCTTCTCACTCTGTTAGGAGCAGTGCCTTCTTTAGGCTGGTATGATGACTTAATTTCTCCCTCGGGGCTATAGTGAAAGCCTGGGTGATCTGTGAAACAAGCAGAGGCACAGGGAATAAGGGTGTCACAAGGGTGTCACTTCAAACATCTTGGCAGCTCTCCTTGGAGACAGTGCTGTCATCCCTTTAAGACTGATGTAGTGGCCTTTCACTTGAGCCTGAAGCAACACAAGCCAGATAAGATGCTGTAGGACAGCTGTTAACCATCCAGTCATAGAAATGCTTTGCTCATTTAGCTGTATCTTGTTCCAGGTGGCTAACCCAGCAACATTTATCCACCACCATCATGTTTGCCAGTTTCTCCGTCAGAGCCTTCCTGGACAATTCTCTACAATAACTATGTAAATAAATAACAAGCCTGCTTTACTCCAAGACTTCTCAGCATATATAAAGAACAATAGTCTTACATTTCCCTACACTGCTGTGGATTACTAGCAACATGAAGAGCTAATGTAGCTTGCACCAGGAAGGCAGCAAGCAGAGGATGCAACAGCCAGGACCTTGTGGACGGGATTGCTCTCAGAGCACAGACAGCAGCATTATATGTGCTTTCTAATGCTGGCTCCTGGGGGACACACAGGGAAACTCTTCAGGCATAAGCACAACCTTTGCTCACTCCAGCTGCAGGTCTGCCAGCATGAAGAAGTCACAACATTGCTACATACTTCTTCAAGCTGTGTTTGTTTACTGCCAGCCCTTCAGTGGGTACTAGCTATGAGTTTATGCAACAACGCAGAAAAGATCAATCAGCACTGAGTAAGCAAAAGAGGTGGCCAGTGTTTACAGAAGGTCTTATCTGCCTCTTTCTTGCTCACCATGAGACATAATTTGCTAGTTGCAAATCAGTCAGCCCAAAGTCTACAAAGCTCCACAGGACTGCATCCCGTTTTGGGTTTTCCATCAAAGTCATAATTCAAGGAACATAAGCCTGGTCACTTCCCATCTCAGATGAAAACAATAGTTACAGCCAAACTTTTGTGGATGGATTAATTAATTTTGTAGAATGGAAGTTAAAAATGGACCAACTTACGTATGGCATCCATTTCTAGAATTGCCTGCTTGGCCTGAAAGAGAAAAAAATAACAAATGAAAAAGTTGAACTGTAAATAGAAGGACAAATTACATTGCATATTGCAGATAGTAGGGAGTTTAAATGGAAGCAACAGGAAGTTTAATTTTTGAGCTAATAAATATGGCTGGCAGCATTATTTCCTGTCTTTCACTGTGTGCATTGGACACGTTCTATAGATGAAGAATTTTGCTGGCAGAAGCTTACCAGAGCTCCTCTTCAGGGCTTCAGACAAATACCTGTTGGTCTGCCTTGCATGCCCACCTCCCTTCTGGCAGCGCAAGGGAAAGAATACGTCCACCTATAGCACCCATTGGTGCAAGGAATATCTGGAGGATGTAGTGACAGCACATCTGACAGCAGAAGCTACTTTGGCTTCAGGGACAGAGCCTGTGCTGTGATGACATCAAGCTGCACATGCCTGCTCTCCTCCATGAAGACCCAAACCTCCAGAGATCTCTGTGCCAGTGCCAGAATTTAGAGTTGTTGATATGTGTCTCCATATTGTGCTGGGATCAGCACAAAACTGGCCCTAGTATCTAGGAAACACATTTTACTTGGTGATTCACAGGACATTTCCTCCCTAAAAATCAAATTGTTTAACTCCTTTAACTCTGTATTATTTTTAACTCTGAAGTTATTGGCACAGAAAATTCAAGCGTTTCCTTGGTGAAGAGCTATTTATAAAATATATAATTTGGTTTAAGTAGGTTGAACAGGATAAAAAGCATCTCACGACTGCTTAAAATTGGTCCCTTGTTTTTTAAAAAGCAAAACTAATCTGGATGCTTTATCAAGCATATTGGCTAATAAGTAAGAAAATAAAATAAAATATCCTACATAACCTGCTTGCCCTTCTACAGCTGCAGTTGAGTAATTTTCCACCAGGTGGCAGACGTGGACTACTGTTAAATCCTCAAAAAGCTGGGCAGAGAAGTCTCACAAGTAGCAACTGCTGGTTTTTCAAAAGAAATAAAAATGTGCAGACAACCTCAAGAGATTTATTTGGTTAGACTGACTTCTTTCTCAAGTGTTGTGGTTTAAAGGTGAACAGACTGAGTGGGGGGGACAGGTGGTAACCCTGGGAGTCTGAGGAGTCTGAGGACAGCTGTTCCTCCCTCCCTGTCCCTGTCACACTCTATGTAACAAGGAGAAATGAAGCTCAGGGGGCTCTTCCTTCCCGGGCTCTGTTGCTGCAAGGGCATCTCAGCAGGCCTGGGCTTGACTCCACGTGCGCCGCACGATCCATCTCCATCCCAGACCAGATTTGGTACATAGCTCCATATCCTTCGGCTCTTAATACTCCTTTTTCCATTTTTCTCCTGTTATTCATTTAATTCGTTATAGTCTTAGCTTCCAGTCTTGGGTAAGGCATTTTTCTTATTCTTTATTCCCCTTTTAATCTGCCAATGGGAGGGAGAGGGAAGGGGCTAATAGAGAGAAATCCTGCTCTGCGTTTCATGTGGTCTTGCCCTCAGCCTTAAAGCAGAGATGTTAAATTATTTCTCTGAGCAGAAAGTGACATTATATTTTTGGCTACATGCTTTTTTTATTAAAAAAAATCAAGTAAGAACTCTTTATACAAAAGCTGAGCTCATGCTGTAGTATTTTTTTTACAATGTAATAAACTGCAATGAGTATTTACATTGTAAGCATGGATACTAACATAAGCATTATACTTTTGATAAACTCTGTCAACAAAAAGATAAGAGGAGAATTAGCAATAGCAACTGCTAGAGGTTTTTTTTCTCCCATGATTCTCTTTTTGTTCAACTGCTGAAAATGAGAGTAGTACAGCACTGTGTACATCAGTCACAGATAACATTTTTTAGCCATTACAAAAATCAGTGAAAAAGTAAGTCGGGAAAACTGACCAGTGAAACCAATACTGGAAAAATAAAAATGACAGTAAACTCAGTGGGGAAAAAAAAATAAAAACAACCCAAACAACAACAACAACAACAACAACAAGATAACAAGCAAAAAATCAAGCAAACAAAAAAGATTTAAAAAAAAAAATAAAAATCTTTCTTCCACAAGTGGTTGCTGTGTCATGGCAAGAGTTAACTAGGGTTAACAGCCTTTGAGACATGTAATATGTTACCCTGGGAAACATCACATGGAGCTCTAAGACAGGATTTTGTAAATAAAAGGACCAGGTTTCCCTACTCCAAAACATTACAGCTAGGAATATGGTATTTTCCCTGGCATAAAGCGTGCTGCCTAGCTCACCAAAAGGGGCCTAGATGACCCATCTAAAGATGCAGGGTTCAGGATGGCTGTGTGTTTGTGAAGTGTGTGCTGCCACTGGCTTCACTGCTATGATACCTAACCAAGACAGATCAAAACTAGCTTGGTGATGTGTAGGCATGCTGCAAGTAGCGCACCTTGGTGTTGTGCAGAGAGGCAGTATCAAGCTCAGGTATGCTCTTATAGTAAAGCTTTCTGACACAGCATCTCTGTTACTCACGCCTTAGTGGGCAAATCCTAATACGGACAGCAATGCTGCTAAGCTAGTTAAATTTGTCTATACATTCAAGGAGATTAGGGTTTTTTTGTTTGATTGGGTTTTTTTAATACACATACAAGGAGGTTTTATTTGTTTGTTTGTTTTTGCTTGTTTGTTTGTTTTGGTTTGTTTGGGGGTTGAGTGTTTTTTGTGTTTCTTTGGTTGGTTGGGTTTTGTGATTTTTTTTCTTTTATGTGTTTTTTGTTGTTTGTTCTGTTGGGGTGTTTTTGTGGTTGGCTGGTTGTTTTGTGGGTTTTTGTGTTTTGGTTTGTTTTTCGGGTTAGTTGTTTGTTTGGTGTAGTGTTCTTTTTTAAAAATATTATTTATTTATATTTACCTTGGCAGGAATTTTAGCAGGATGATTTTCTAGAATTAACCTCTTCAAGTGAAGAATCCAAAGGCGTTTTTCTTGCTGCGACTTTGCCTAATAATAATAAAAAAAAATGTAGCACCATGAGAAAATGCATTATTGCACTATGCAGGGTCAAGAACATGGTCATTAGTCAGGTTACCCAGTGGGCAGGGATGTTTCTGTCATACCTGGACAGTATGTTGCATCTTGGGATTCTTGTAGTGGAAGACACTAAAGCTAAGTGGTTCCTTTGGTATTACTTCAACAAGCATCAGGTTCCCACACTGTAACAAAGAGAGGCAACAATGTGAATCACGGAGGAGCTTTGGGGAGACCTGGAGACAGCACATTACTACCTGCTCTCCAACTTACCAGTATGTGGGCTTTGTACGCGAACATTTCATCTCTCTTTTTTGTGATTAGCAGCAGTTTGTCAAAGAGGAATAGCGTCCTCTCATTTTTGGCTCGCTGAATGCGAAATGTTCCTTCTAACACCAGCTCCCCATAACTTGTGAGGTCTGGCCCTTTCCAGTTAGTGAGCAAACTCTGTATCTCCTGCAACAGATAAAGAACAGCAACCAACATTCACTTCAGAGATCTTACTGAAATTAAAACTCAGTCTGCTAGGGCCATTCCCTATTGCTAAGCACAGACTAAAACATGCCCTCCTGAGTACTGGTTACTGCCTCTGTGTGAACCCAGCAGAGCCCTGAGCTACCTGGGGCAGCCTGTAATGAAAGAACACAACCTCATCTCCCTGAACTTCCAGAGATGGAAAATGGTCTGTAATTCAGTCATCAGTCTCTCTTGTGCCTGCTACCCTCTCCCATCTATGTCCCTAACCAACCCATCTTAACACTTCCCTCTCACCCTGCATTATCTTCCTGAAGTTTCTTGGTCCCCCATAAATTATAATGCCATGTCCATGCCCTGTAGATCCTTCACAGAAGACACTTCTGTAAAGCATTCAGACTGAAGAAATGTTTCTCAGAACACTAAAGGACCAGAAGTGATTTGGTCAACAGGTCATTTGAAGATGAAGATTTATTTGTATTTTTAATATTTTGTACACACACCATAGATATTTCTCACCTTATTTGTTACTTAAGGACAGAAAGAAAAAAAGGCTGGAAAAATAGCTAAGAATATCTCCACAAGCCTGTGTCACTTAGCTATGGCTATTCTTGTTTCCTTGACTTGCTTGTGGTTTCTGTCAGTGGCAATGACATAGGACTTAAGCATGGGACAGCAAATTCTAGAAGCAGACTAAACCTTAACTAGGGTAATCTTCAAAAACATCCACAGGACTTTAAATCTGTCAGTATTAACAAAACAGAGACAGATTTCATCATCCTATGCTGGTCTCTCTAGGACATTACCCCTTAATACAGCACTCAGGCAGAAAATATCTCAGTACATTTGAAGCAGTAATGCCACCTAGAGCATTCCCAGGAAGAAAACCTCAAATCTTTGGACTATACACAAGACCTGTAAAAAAATCAAAATAAAACAAAAAAACACAAACCACAAAACAAAACAACAACAACAAAAGTCAGAAAAAAAAACCCAGACCCAAAAAACACAAACCAGCCCTCAAAACAAAAAACCTCAAACATGACAAAAGAAAAAAGTTACATTTTACTAGATCTCAAGAATACTAGGAGCTTGTAAATATGTAGGTATGGCAAAGGGATCAAATCCACCACTGTTTAGGGAGACTTTGCACTGAAACTGCTCTTGCAGTACTAGCAGCATTACAGTACAAATGTCAGTGCCCACAGAAGAACTATCCTTATGGCTCCAAAAACACATCTTCATTTTTTTAAGGGTAACTATGAATGTAAACATTTTCTACAACCCCATAATTTGCCAGCTGAGCTCAATAAATTTAAAAAACAAACAAACCAACCTTTTCCACAAAACATTTAACTCTCTTTATTGCCAAATATTACTGGTTATCATTATTTAGATTTATGCCAGGTTGTTGTTAAAAGTCATTAGCATGCATTTCCAGCAATGTATGGCAAAGGTTACATACACTGCTGCAGGCAAGACGTTACCAAATGTAACCCTATTCTCCCTACAAGTAAACAACAATAAACCACAAAAAATATGGGCAAATAAGTTGTATTTAAAAGAAAAAAAAGGGGCAAAGAATAACATGACATAGATTTCTGGAATGGTATAAGCCTATTACTCCCTTTTATAAACTAAACAAATCCTTCTGATTTGCTTAAAGCAGTATAAATACTGCTGATGAAAATGTAATGTAAAATCATGATGCACTGGGAAGTTTGAAACAGAATTAAAGATCTGCAAAAAGTCTACAAAAGAGCTTGATCTTAATGTCAGAAGTTACTCAGGGTACAGATTTTTGTTTCTCCTCAAAAATTCTTAATTTGAAGCAAAGTTAACCTTTTTCTAACTATCATGTTTCTGGGTTTATACTTTTCACAAAGCAACTGATAATGAGTCTTCAAAAGCCCAAAAGGAAAGTACTTAAAAAGAAGCGCAAGAAATGCCTTGGAACTAAATTAATCGGCACAAAGGGGAGAAATCGGAAACCACAGAATTTCTGAACAAAGCCATGCCCTAGGGTTGTACAGCAGTGCTGTACAGTTGAGGGAAAGGAAGAAAGCAAAGTTATCTTAAGTTCCATATTCCTGCAAAAGAAATGCTTTACAGGATGCTGCTTGTAGGTGAGAGATGTCTGAGATTTTCCTGCATCAATTATGAACGTGGTTCCTAAGATTAAACAGCCACAGGCATGCTCAACAGGACTCTAAATTATGACTGACAAAGATTAAAAGAAATGATAAACCAAAAAATGTTAATGGCATATATATTGACACAAACAGCTCATAAACATCCATAAAACCTCTCTGGGAACTCACTTGGAGCCTGATGGCATGTTCATGTTTCCTCTTCATGTCATTTATATGCCATGCCACTCTCTGCATTGTATCTATGGCATCCAGCACCACATCATAGCCCTCAGTGTCCTTGTCAAGGTGGTTTTCTATTTCCTAAAACAGAGAGGGGAAGAAAGTGCTGTTATTTCTAAATGAATTTTCCCAGACAGATGCAATACGGTACTTTTTTTTTTTACCTGTACTGTTTTGTCTTTGCAACATGATCACTCAATTGCAATGTTCGTGCCTTTGTTACACTTGCATGTTGTTATCAATTTGAGTAGCACAAGGTGACTAAGAAATCTAAGCTGTTTAGCAGCAATGAGACTTGCAGCAGCTGATGTGAGCAGAGAGACACAGCAAGCAAGCACAGCACGCTGACAGGTGACATTTTCAGACAGCATTTAATGGCTTTCTTAAAATGCAGAGCATATCCACACACTTACAAAACCCTAATGGAATTACGCTAGGCATTACTTTACAGATGGAGAGCAGAAAAGCACCAGACATTTTAAAAAAGGATCAGTGTCTTTACACTTCACTAGAACATGACTCTGTAATAGGAAACATATGTGGAAAAGGTTAACAATTAAGCAGGAATTTCCGAAACTTGCTTAACTCAATTCACTGAATATGGAAAGATCTCCCACTTCCTCAGTTATTCCTCTCCATAAAATTCTTACCAATCGGGGTGTTTATATGTATTTAGTCCCTCTTTCAACCACCCCAAGCATTGCAACATGTTGGAAAATGTTGGTTTTCATTGTAATAATACATTTGTGTACAAAAGTGCACGACAAGAATCTTCCAAACAGCTCCAGAATTGTAGATAATTTTTTAAAAACAAGCTGATTATTTAGATGCACAGACTGATTCAATGTGTCTAAACCAATTTCCATAAATTTCCCACTCCAAATATATGTATATGAGGTGAAACAATAGAGACAGAAAGAGTCTCTATATGTAGAAATCAAAGCCCCAAAAGAAAGAGCATCAAAAGAAAAACAGAAACTTTCTAAACATCAAGGCTTGTACCAAAGGCATGCACTTCAACTTGCAGAAGCCCTAAATGAAGTATGATTCCCCCGAGTGCTTACGTGCAAAAGCAGGTGGTACTTGAGGATGCGCTGAACAGGTTTCAAGAGATAGGAGCCCAGGGGCAGAGAATGCTGCAGTGCCTCCTGACGCTCTCTGAAGAACTTGGCCAGGGCCTTGTTCCTCATGCACTCTGTCAACACAGCCACCGACCTGGAAATATCAATACGTAGCTTTAAGACACGTTGTCTCCATAAGTCTGCAGGCAAAGTCAAGAACTGTTTCTTTCTTCCCTTGCAAAAGAGGGCAGCAGGTTTCTAAATCAATCACTGCTGTTTTGCTGTTTCATTGGGGTTTTTTTTAAGGCATGTTGTGAATTCAGTTGTATTTTCCTTTGACATACAACCATTCTCTCTTACTGGGAATCACATATTTGGATACATATTTTTATATAGCCTGTATCTTGCTAACATAAACGGACAAAAAGACAAATGAAAAATGGGAATCCTGTATTCTTACCTTGGGTAGTTGGTGCAGTACTGTGTATATATGTGGAAATCTTCACTCTGCATGGGGAGGAAGGGTTTACATATATTCAAGATTCTGTCAAACTAGTAGCTAACACATATGCAAGATAAAGATTATGACATCAAAACAAAGCCTTTTCCAGTTCCTGATCAATTAATAGTCCTAACACTACCAAAGACCTATTTATTGAATTTTAATTTTTATTTTTGGGTATTTTTCCTTTACTTAAAAGAAGAAACAAAAAAAAAAACCTACACAGAGATAAAACAAGGACCTTTGCAACAGAGCCTCCCAAGGTCCTTTAAGACAATCTATGCATCTTAAAAAAAAAACAAACCAAACCCACAGAAAACACCACCACACCACAAACCCTCCTCCCCCTTCTAACAACTGCCTGGCACATACTTTGGTTTGTGTGTGGTAAAGCACATACCTACATACTGGCAGAAGTATTGCAGGTTATGTTCAATGTGTGATTTTCAAACGACTATAAATACTTTCACATTTGAGCACAGCCGAAACATTACAATCAGAAGCCACAAAAGTGATTTTATTTTTTTTTTTCCTCCAAAGTAAATTATGACTCCCTGACAGCTGAAAGTTATTACCCAAACAAGTTGCAACGAGATTTAGGTTCATTTTCCACCCTTGCCTGTTATGGCACACTTAATGCTGACAAGCTTCTCAGAACAAAAGCTTGAGTTTCATTTCTTTCCTTCTTGGACTAAATTTTTTTTCTTATTCATCATCATTTAATTCTATGCAAGAACAGGTTTTCAGAAACATTCCATGTGTTTTAAGTTCCCATCTGCTTATTAACTTCCCTCCCAAATAATATGCAATTTGTGCAGCTTGCTGGAGTCCTAAAGACTAAGAAAGCACTGCAGAACTGCAAAGTGCTCCTAAAATCAACTACCTTTTCTTTACTGACCCCTAGACCAATAAAAAGCAATCCTCTGGTAGTAAACAAGACTCCAGTTTCCACTCAAAGCATCTTCAGAATGGACACTGGCATTCTGCATCCCAATAGCTGTTCTCTATGAGGGGCAATCTCCAGTAAATAGCAAGACCAAATAGATGCCCTCACAGAAGCAACACTGCTTGGGGATAGACCTGATGCAGGCTGCGACTTTTTTTGGGGTTGTTTGTTTGGTTTTTTTTAATCATTCATCATAGAGACAGCTCCAGTAGTACCCTTCCCCATTTCTAACTGCACTGCTCCCTTCCCCGTCTCGCAGGGGTAAGGCAGGTTGTGTCATTCATTCACTTCTCCACTGAGCAGTGACTCATAAGGACCCCATACAAAACAAGGCACTACTCCTCACGAGTACAAGTCACTGTAATTCAGTATTTCTTACTGGATTTCAATATTATCTATTCCAAAAAGTTTAAGTAACTTGAACAAACCTCTAATAAGTGTTTCCTGAGGGGGGGCCATTTACTCTCTAGTGTGGTGTAAATTTACTAAACTGTTCTTATCTTAGAAACCAACCCACTAAATGTAGTCTTGATGCAAATGCAGTTCAATGATTTATCTTTGTCTTTCACGCTTGGACTAATTTTGCTGTCACAGCTGGTTTTACAGCAGTGTACCTACACCCCATGTCCACACCCATGGACAGCGAGCTTGGGTCACAGCCTGTTAATGTCCACACTTGGGACCCCCAGCCACAGCTCCAAACCCTCTCTGCTTTGTCAAAGAAGTATCAAACCTCAGAGCACTGCAGACATTACACTGTGTAATTTTCCACAGCAATCATAAGTCATAATAACTCATAATAAGTCAGGGTGCTTAAGAGAGCATTAGGATGAAATTCAGTACAATGAAAAAAAAAAGGTGATTTAACTTCTACATGCATATATTAGTAACAGGGGGTTGTTTAGGGGATTTTTTTTCTGGTATAAATAGTATATTCCCATGGTTACAATCACAGAACAATGCAATTTATAGAACAACTTCATAATCCAACTGCAGAAGATTTTGTGCCAATTATTTTTAAATATATGCGTGTATATTTATATATACTAGTCATAAATAGTCACATGATTGTTCTGCTTTTCAAACAAAAAAGAAATGAAAATCTGTTGTGAAATTTTAACAAAAGAAAACAATCTGTAAAACACACAAGGCCAAACATTCAGGGTTTCAGAGTGGACTGAGTCCCCACAAAATTAAAAGCAAGTCTGAAAGGGGCCTTTTCACATGCTTCCACTTTGAGTTTTGGTTTGCATTTTTTGGGCAGGGGAGTGGGGTGCAGTTTGCTGGGGGTTTTTTGTGTTTTTTGTTTGTTTGTTTGTTTGTTGGTTTGGTTTTGGTTTTGTTTTTTTAACACAAGATCAAAACTATTTTCAATGGGATTTTTTGGTTTTAAAAGAATGTTAGCCTAGCTATTAACTGGAATAACTTGTATTACAAACCAAAAAGTAGTAGGTCCTTATGCCCTCAACATCTCTAAAAACTTTAAGAATGGTTTCACAATCACCCCTGCTCTTGGAATAGACAAGACTCTAAAGTTCGTATTGCACTTACACGTGTTCACACTTCATTGTGCCACAGCTCATTTAATCAAATAAAACCATCAGAGAGCATTTACTTTGACCAAGCTATGAGAGCACTCTGCCAGTAGAAAGTTAACTACATATATTTTGCTTCCAGAATTAGATCGTTGATATGCATTCAGACTTATAATGTTGTTATGACTCAACATCGTGCACCTTGCCAAGGTGTCATCAGGATTCATGTGAACATGCTGGGAGAGCAGCCAAGAGTACTGTATCCAAGAGAGGCACTTTCTAAGCCCAAGCAAGGAAGCCACACTACTCAGGATGCACAGTCAAAGGAGGGACCTTTAGTTCACAAGCCCATTTGTTCTTCTCTACTTCACAGTAGACTCCCCAGAGCAAGCACTGTGTTACTGGGAGCATATCAGAGCATAAGCCACGCAGGCTAAGACCAATGCTGTGAACTGTGTTCGGAAGCAAGAGAAAATACAGGACAAATATGGATTAAATATATTTCTATCAATGCTTTCACACAGCAAGTGAAACACCACCTATACTCATCAGTATTTCTATAGACAATCTTAAAATTACTCAGCTTGAAAGTTGTTTTGCTCACCTCCACTGCCTTCAAACCAGATTAAAAATTACCTCTGCATGGAGACTAGAATTGCTCCAGAGTTGTTTTTTTTTTTTTAATATGGGATCCCAGAGCTGGTGTGGTAGAGAGTGTAAAAAATGAGACTCAAGCCAAGAGCTCGTCCGCACTGACTACAACTCACCCTGAAGTGCAAAGCCAAGAGCAAGCAGATCCCAGCTATACTTAGCTTGTCCCTTACTGCTGAATCAATTCACTGAATGTCTCCTCTACCATAAGTGCCAAGCACATGGCTACATCCCTGATCTTCTTGCAACTTGTGATTCACTGTGCTTTTTGACAGCCATAAAAGGCACTTTAAAAGAAAATGGAGACTGACAAAATGAGCTGAGTCAGAGTGTAAGCTGAAGCCAATTGCCTAGATCTCCTTTTCATTAATGAGATGTTAGACTAATTCTTCCTTTCCCCTTGGTTAAGCTGTTGGTGTGTCTTTCAGAAAACATATGTTCTGAATTTCTGGGGTGCTGAGTGAGAAGAGCGATATGCCAGAATTAAGCTGTCCTTTACAACTCACTTAAATGTAAATGTGTGGAATACTGAAGTCAATCTTCCAATTAACATTGGCATCATTACTATGAAAATGAAAGACTGAGTTGGCAAGAAAACTTACAGTCTTTTATGTGAATAATTAAACTATAGCTAAGCTTGCACTGGAACCCTTTTATCCACCTCCAATTACAGTTACCAGCAAAATGTCTCCCAGATATTTAATGTACTAGAGTTAAGACAGTTCTTCTAGACTAAAAGGCAGGACCAGAGCTGGCAGACACTAAACTAGTATATCACTGCCCTCAGTGGCAGGTTATTTCTGAGCAGCAGTCACCCCACACTGTTTAAACAAATACCCATCCTCACCATCTGCATCTTGGGGCAGAAAGGTCATGACCAGATAGCAGGTTTTGAAAAAGCATGCTTTTCTGCATTTATGGCTATTTGTCTGGGAGTTATTAATGAATTAAAATATCTGAGACTGGAGGGATTCAATACAATATTGTAGGTTGTTATTAAATATTTCTATTAAGTCATAGCTTTGCATGGTTATTTTATCTGTTAGTGTTATGTTACTGGTTAGTTTACACTAAAGACGTTGCTGAAGTCTAACAGACTTCTTGCGAACAGGAGCAAAAAGGCTGCCATTTTAGGAGCTATGAACTCTGGGCACTCAGCACTCGGCACTGCTAAGGTAAAGATTCGAATGCACAATCAGGAGGTTTTGTTCACAGTGTGCTAATGTGATTTGATAATCCTTATTCCATTTCTCTTGAAAGTAAAAGTTGCGAGGCTGTTTACTACTAGAGCGTGTTAGTTATACACAGGAAACACAGTGATGGATGATTGTGTGAGAGGAATATAAAATGTTATACAGCAAATTTCATTGAGCAAAAACAAATAACAAAGTGAAGTTCCAAGAAACAGTCCATCAAATATTGTTCATAACTAGATCTTACAAAATGAATCTCCCTACATGTTTTCACAAGTTGTAAACATTTAAGTTCCAACAAGCTCCAGAGTTACTTTAACCGTAACTGTTCTGATACACATGCCAACCATCTTGTGTCATTTCCCACTAATCTTGAAGAAAGAAATTACTATTACTTGATTCAATTTCTGAGCTTCCAGGAACACAAAAAGTAAATAAAGTACCTACAGTGAAAACTTGATTAAACATCTAAAACCTCAACAACTACAACATTCACAGCTGAACCAGTAAGGTGAAAAACCCAGCACTGGAGCCAGAGCTCATATAATCTAAGCACAGTTCCACTGGAAGCGGTAAAGAAGCTCCAGCAGAGCTACATCCATTAGCTAAGGCTGTGAGCTATGACTTCAACATATTATTATCCCCATGCTTAAGTCACAGTGAAGATCTAGCACACTCAAAGCAATGAAACAATAAATGGCCGAAGTCCCGTAAGATTTGAAGGACTGCATATTGCCAAAAAAGGCAGTTTTATTTCCACTACCCAATGCTGGGAAGATACAATCAATCAAGAATGCACAACTGGAGTCTGTTAAGACATTTAGCAGTTGCCATAATGACATCTTCACAGCCAAAACCAGAGCCATGGGGTATTTTGGTATTGTTTGATTTTGCTTTTAAGTGTTTGCACTTGTCTGGATGAAGCTAAAAAATGCTTGTTAGGACTGCAATCTCTAGCAATTTCTGAGCCATCAGGCAGTTGCCTGCCAATAATACAAATGCTAAAAGCAATTGACAAAGGAACAAAAGCACAAGCAATGATATGCAGATGGATTTTGGAACTAATGGTCAGAAAGTCTACCAGAAAACTCCTTTCAGCTGGCCAATATGAATGAGAGTGCAGCTTTTTACTGGACTTGCTATTATCACTTGCACCACCTCTGTTTCATGTCCCAGCCAGCAGTAGTCCCAGCAGGCTCAGCTATAAGCAGAAAGATTTACCAGCTGTAAACTGTGCTATCTGTAAATATCCCGAAGGCCTCACAACTGGCCTTCACTGCACAGGCCCTCTGCTAGCTTATGCTCAACTTGTTGTTTGCCAGAACCCCAGATCCTTTTCTGCTAAGCTGCAGCTGGACCCAATGTGCACATGGGGTTATTCCATTCTAGAGGCAGGACTCTGTGTTTGTCCTTCCCCTTTCTCTCTCCTTCAATTCACTATAGGCTATTTTGAGCAATAGCAACACGCCATAAACCCCACTGCAAAGAGGCAAAAATACATCTTACTTTTGTAGCAGTAGTGCCAACACTAAGATCTCTTAGTGCTTACAAAAGATCAATTACTAGATAAATAACAGCTTTTTCAAACTCAACTCAAGCAAATGATCCAATGAAATGGCAGCACTAAGGTGGTACCACCACCCTTTCCAATAAAATGCCTTTTGTCACAACAGAGCCAAACAAAATAGAGTAGTCCAGTTAATCCTAAATCCTTGTGTTAGACCTATTACATTAAATGTTTGGTGCTGGCAATACTGTTTGCATAAGAAAGCCTAAAACATGACAGTTTTGTGGTTTTGTTTTTTTGTTGGTTTCGTTAGTTTGGGAGGGGTTGTTTGGTTTTTGTTTTGGTTTGGTTCTGGCTTGTTTTGGAATTTATTTGTTGGTTGTGTGGTTTGGGGTTTTTTTGTTGTTGTTTTTTTGTTTGCTTGTTTTTTGTTTTGCTTTGATTTGTTTTTGTGTGGTTTTTTTTTTTTTTAAAGAGACAGGCACACACAGCTAAAAGGGATTATGCACATTTAAACAACTACATGCTCCTCTTTCCCCAGAAATACCATGGAGATAACATTACTTCTTAACACTTTTGTGCTCTACAAATGTGGGTTCTCTGATGAAGTCTGCAATGAACTATATTAATCTAAAGCCCAAATTACTTCACCTCTTGTTGTCCTACCTATTATAGCCATTCCCCTTCTCCCTGATTTGCTCTCTGGGTTTCCTGGAATGAAAGACACCTACTTTGGTTCCCTGCATTTCTCCTGTATGGGACAACATTTCCTTCTCCATACTTTTTGCCTTCAGAATTGCCCAGAAGAATGAAGATGTCAGATCAATGGTCAGAAAATTTCAAATATTTCAGAGAGAGTAAGATTTGAGTCTTAAGGCTAGACTTAAGAAACCACTACAAAAAGAGATCTAAAAGTGAGCCCTAAATAAATAGTTCAACCAGTTCAGATACACTTATTAAAGAAAAGAACACCTTTTTTTCTGACTTTTAAAAATGCAAATCAGAGCCATATTCCTATCATCTGCCAAGAGAAATGCCTTTCCTTTCCATAGATTTGATAACTTTTCTTGGTGGAATTCACACATGCTGTCAAAATTATGTCTCAAAACCTACTAAATTTATCTTATTCTCCAATATCACTCTATAACTGGCACTGTGCTGTAGACTACTGCAATACCCACTTACCTTGGAAACAAAACAGTCTGCTATAGCCACAGGATCATTTTCACAGTTTTCCAAATCTTGCAAAAGTTCACTAGAACAAAGAACAAGAGAAGACAATTATGGCACACCTTGGAATAGAGACACCTGTATATTCAGAGTCAGACAGTGCTTCATTCATAGAAGTGATGCCCATAGCACTTAACGAGGCAGGGTGTCCCAAAAAGGGAATGAGAATCCCTTTGTGTCCCTCTTCCCTCTAGATGTATAGCTGATGGGGTCTTTTGTTTGAGGCAGAGTTGCACTCTGAGGAAATAGTATTCCCACATACTTAAAAATTCAGGTCAACACAATGACCATGGATTGCTGGATTTCCTAAGGAAAGCTGAGCCCCTTCCTTCAGGTGGACAGCTCTTCTGTAATACTCACAGTGGTGTAGTCAGACACTTGTGTAGCTTGTGTATCAACTAACACAATTTAATACTAACAAAATTTAAAAGACACTGAAGAGCATGCCCTGTCCTATGAAGATTTCCTATGTTCTAGGAGCTTTACATGACTGAGGGAGATGAGAAGCTTGCCTGAAACACACAGATGAGAACCAGGGATGTATGACACATACAAGAAGAATGGTAATAAGGTCACTCAGGAGAATTTGTCTACCTTTAGTAGGTCTCTTCACTGAAGAAAAATGGTTAGCACAAAAAATGTTTTTTGGAATGAATATATAAATTCTATATGCATAAAAATAAAGCCTTAGAGAAAAAATTCTGTATTTCTAACATGCCAAGCATAGAAAATAATTCATTATAATAGGAGCAAAACATTAACAGAACATGTTCACTAGTGTATGAAATTCAGTTCTCAAAAGCCGATTCAATGAAAGAAAGAGTTCAAGCAGAAGAAGAAAACCTGAAAGATCTCTCTTTGATCCAAGCAGCCTTTAGTCTTACTGAATGCTTTATTCAGAAAAACGAGAGAAGAAATTGTGTTTTTTTCCAAATTGTTCTCTTTTAGAAATGTTCTTCTCTTCCCTCTCCTCCTTCTCACCAAATGATTTTTCCATTCAGTGCTACTTTCCTCTCAGTTCACAGCTGGTTCCCTGAATGAATTTTGTGTAAGAGTTGCTAAGCCTGTATCTAGGGAGCTACCCTCTTCCCCTCTAAGCAGGCACGATTTCCCTCTGTAAGTAAGAAAAGGAGTAAACCAGAAAAGTTTCCTGACTCGTTCTGTGCTTCTCTAATTACTGGAGGAAGGAAGGGGAGAAATCAGCAATCAGTCACAAGGAGCAAACACAGACAAAGACCTTAGGTTCAGTGGTCACAGTCACTTACTCATTTTGTATCATCACCACATCATTTTAAAACAAGATACAAGTATTTTTCTCCTCCATTTTGATCTGAATTGGAGCAAGAGTTGGTAATCACAGGGATATCAGACAGGCTATTTTAGTGGAATGGAAAGAATGGAAAGACACGGGAAACAAACAGCATGGTTTGTCCTGAACCCATGACAAAAAAAAAAAAGAACAAACCAGTTGATGGCCAAGTACTGTGCAGTCTAGCCATAAATGTTAAAGTAACAGAATGTCTGAAAAACTTTATTCTCTCAATGCCTGACAGTGCACAGCATTCAAAACAAAAATGGACATAGCAGGCACAGTCTGATCCTTATGGCAGAAAACCTTCACCATATAAATTCTGTAAAACTCATCTGAAAAGTTCAGACATTCAGAAAAAAAAGGAAAAAAATAAGAAACAAAGAGAAAGTAAAAAAAAAACCACACACCAAAAAAACCCCACAAACAAAAAAAAGCAACAAACACAAAAAAAACCCAACCAAACCAAAAAAACCAACCAAAACCAAACATACAAAAAACCCGAAAACAAACAAATCAACCAAACAAAAATGAGAGAAAATTGGCCTTGATATAACTTCACTATCACAAAAGTCTTGTGGCCAAGACTAATATTTTTTTTTTTTTTTCCCCGAGTAGAAAGAAAAGTTCTATTAAAGGTGAGCTTTTACAGTTTTTATGAAGGCTCCTCCTGAGAAGCCAGCCCCCTTACTACCACAAAGCCTAGGGCACATGAAGTGCTGAATACAGCAGTTACAGAAAATGGCCCTGCACTGTATTTGTGTGCTTCAGTAGTCACTGATGGACAAGGACCATGCAGGATGATCTGTGTCAACAGAATTTTCATCTTAGCCTCTCCCACGTTCATCCGAGTGCTGGCAGGAGTTGCTAAACTTGAGTATGTTTCTCTGCAGAATTCCCATTTCAGAATCAAGTCATGGTATCAGTCTAGTATTTCTCCTAAACTGACACTGGAATGAATCTCAACAGGAGATGCCAAGGAAGAAATGCAGCAAATTCTAACTCAGAGAATACTTTCCCTTCTGAATAAATACATTAATAGCGGGGAAGCTTTTCCCAGGAGGTGGAGTAGGATCAGTGGGCCAGTATATAATCAGTGTTTCTGTTTTAAGAACCAGCTTTCCAAAAAGAGACCATAGGCACAGGACAAGCAGTTACCACCCTGGCCATAATTTCTGCCATTCAATGCAACACTTAAACTTTTAAGTAGGCCATCTGAGAGAAATTCCAATCTACTGAAATTAAATTTCTCAGATCTATACAAAGACTAAAACCGTTGATCACTGATTAATGATCAAATTCAAAGTTGAGAAAAAGTAATTCTTAAACTATTAAATCTTTCACACAAAAAACATCTGAAACTACTAACACAGAACTGTCAAGTGAACTTTTTCCAAAGGCAAAAATAAATACAAAGGCTCTAGAGTATGTTTAGGACGCAGAATCCACATGCCAAGTTTCACACAGGAGGGAAGTTAATCCTTGAAGCTATATTGGGATCCACAATGACTGTTCAGTCGTAAAAGCTCATAATTTCCATGTAGAATTTTAAAGTAGAAGGTCTGAAATATATTAGTAATTTACTAGAGGCATTGGACAACTTTCCAGTGAGTTTTAACCCCTGTAACATATCTGTCTCTGAAAGTGCCCAAAACTGCCTTATTTTTTTTTCCTTCTGTTTAACCTCTATAATTCATTTTTTTTTTCAACTCAGTTATTCTGTATGATGACTGATCACACTTGAAGGTATTTTAATTAGGTAATATTTGCAATGATGCTGGTATAAATGTGTCCCAGCTACTAAGTCTGCCATTGCTCTAGCTTTTGAAGGATCAGAAAAGATAAGGGCCCTTTTTTTCTTCTGTCCTGTGGCCAGTGGGAAGCGCTAAGCTCACAATCATTGTCTCATGTCTCTATAACACATGATCAGGCTACCACTTAATTTTCCAGTTAAGTGTATTTCCATTACTCTGCAGTAGCTGCTTTAAGTTTAAGGAAAAATATTTTAGGATTCATCTTTGTCCATAAGTTCTGAATAGAGCCATCCCTACTCTTCCCTTTGATACTGAACAATGATCCCAGCAGCTGAAGCACTTTAAAGTAGCTTTCTATGACCATGGAAAAACATTGAAGATGCTTTTTGACACTAGTCCTCCACTTCAGAATCCTCTTTTGATACAACTAAATTATCTGTTCTTATTCAAAAGAACACAGCAGTTTCGGAGATATTTTGTCGACAAGCTAAGAGAGCTCTTGGGTGAGCAATGAGATATAAAAGATGTGGAAACTTTATGTCAATATATTTCTTGCATCAACTGAATATTCAGGTTTCCCTTAAATGCAGAATAAGTTCATTATCTTTATAGTAACAGAGAACTCAGACAAAAGTGGTAGTATCATGCTCCTGAAACTGCAGATACCTCAGCTCCCACACAATTTGACAGTAGCTATACAAACAAGAAGTTTTACTTCAGGCACCCAATAAACACTAGAATCCCATCTACAGAGTTTTAGAGAAGGCTGTAAAGATACTGAACAGAAGCCTTCAGTAAACAGAAAAGTACTTGAACACAGTTTTGAGAAATTAATTTAGGGAGTCCCTAGTAGTACAAAACACTACAAAATCCAGATCTAGGCGGTGTATATTGGTACACAAAAGTACCTGATATAGTAGGAACAAAACAATGTCTCTTTAGTAAGGCAAGAATTTCATTCACATGGTCTTGCATTAGGCTCAGTCAGGGCACAGAGCAGGTTACAGTTAAATTTATGGCAATACCCAGCATGGAAACAAAAATAAAGTAAATTGAGAACACATTCCATTCACAAAATAAACAGCTGAAAAAACCCCAAACTTATCTCAGCAAACCAATCCTGTTGAAAATCAAAGAGAGACCGTTACTCAATTTATACATCTTGTCTGTGTTAAAGTGATAAAAGACTATTTGCTTGGCTTGCTCCCTGCCCATTAACGCAGGCTGTTGAACTGTTTTCATTTAGTCAAATATGAATTTACCTGTTGAAATGGTAGATATCCCGTATGTTTCCAAACAGGGCTGATCGCTCTTCTGTCCCCAGGGAAAGCTTGGTCTGGTCAGTGATACAGTCAAGGTAATCCTACAAGAGACATGAGAAGGAGAGCTTCAGACATTTCCCCTTTTTCTAGATGAGTAAATGGAGCTATGTTTTATTGTACAAGATGAGTCTCTTCGTATCAGTTTCACCTTATTATTACAGTAAAGCCTTCAGTAGCCCCTCTGTGAACAGTCCCTCTATTATGAAGGGTAACAGTACTTACCTGTTCATTGAAACCATGAAAATAACAAAAGACTGAACGCTAAGTTATAGCCCTTAGGCGGGACAGCCAACATTTCTCTTGCTACTGATACACAAATGTACTCAGATTTCATTCACAATGACAGTTTAATTGATCATTTAACTGGCTCAAAGACAAAAAAATGTAAAAATAAGAGACGAATAGTGTCATTTAATGCAGCCTTAGTAACAGAAAATCTACATAATGAAGAGCAGAAAGCACACAAGCAACACGAGCTCAGAAAAGTAACCACTGGGGGGAAAAAAAATAAATAATTAAATCTTAAGAAAACAATGCAGAGTTTACAGAGGACAGATCTTGATGTATATACATGAATGAAATTTAACCAAACATACAGTTAAGCTGAAAATTACATTGCTATATACTCTAGTAAAGATTTCCTTTTGCATTTGCAAGAGTGATAGCATCTCATCCAGGGACTTTTAATTGCAAAGGAACAAAACAGCTAGAAAAACCTCAAATCAACAGTGTTCTGGAAGAACAACCCTCCTGTTCTTCCCTCACTTTGATAAAAGCTCAGCTCCTGAAGTGTCACCTTTTATTCTGTTGCTGCCACAGTACTAAAATTTCTCAGATAACGGGGAAAAAAAAACCCATTAGGCTATTCAACTTGCTACAACTCATAAACCAAGAAACCCAATGTGCTGCCACATTCATGAAGAAATTCTGCTGGAGGATGGAAATAAAGTAAAAGTGAAAACAGCTGAAACAATGTGAAATAAAAATAAATAAAATCCCTCAGCCTGGAGCTAGACATCGTGGTGTGGCAACCTCCCAAAAGCAACACAGCATTCCATGTTGCTGCAAGGAGGGAGCCCTGCAAAACGTCAGTGAGGCTGAAAACTTCTAAGATATAAATGTGTTCCAGAGTTGTAAAGAAAAAAAAAATAATAGACCACATACACTGGCCAACATTTATTCTCTCTTTTACCCATGAAGCCACAGGGTTTGAATCTACCATGGATCTGACTTTTGGATTTTAGATGCCCTCATAATGAAGGTTAAGAACTGCAGAGTCACAGGTGTAACCAAGATACAGGTTTAGGTACCAGTAGGCTTTCCCATCCCCTCCCCCTATCCTAAAGCTCAATAATCCACTCTTTCATGACCTCCAGTTAAAGGTACCCCTCCTCTCCCCCAAAACTCAGTATTTTTTGCCAACAGAAATTAAGCACACCTATTTCAAGTCAACCTTTAAGAGCAGCAGTAAGCAGCAGTGGGCAGGCAAGCAGGCAGGTCCATGGAGAGCCATCTCATCTCTTCTGTGATGGCATGTTACTTGTACTCTTACCTTCTCACCTAGCTGACAGAAGCCTCACAATTCAAGCCTGTCCCTGAAATATATTTGTGCAGTACATCATTGAAACTGCACCCCTGGAACTCCATGAACTTGTCCTTGACTTTTTATTTATATTCAGAAGCTGCAGAAGAATAAAAGGTTCAGCATAGTGAGGCAGACAGGACTGCAGAAAGAAATATGCGAGGTCAAAGACAGAAGTAGTGATAGATTCAAGGTTACTCCAGGGATGGCGGTAAATAAATAAATAAACATTTTCTCACC
The DNA here is from genome assembly GCA_027560015.1 of Chloroceryle amazona. Classification (NCBI taxonomy): domain Eukaryota; kingdom Metazoa; phylum Chordata; class Aves; order Coraciiformes; family Cerylidae; genus Chloroceryle; species Chloroceryle amazona. The sequence goes on from JANHFX010003036.1 coordinate 26,109, forward strand.
AGTAATACAAGTCTGCATATAAAAGCAAAGAACAGAAATGGAATTGTGGAAGATCAGTGGAATAGTGATCATCTGAAAACACTTTTAGCACTGCAGGAACACTGCAGCACCCCGAGTTCATATGATGGGGTGGACGGCAGAGGAATGGAAACCTTATGATAACTAGCACCATACAGCATATTTATTGAATAAAGAGGAGTTCCTCTCAAATTCATTCATCGCAGATGAAGCCTGAGTTTCTTCAAAATTAACAAACAGTCCACAGCAACTTCCACTACTGCAGACACTGTTACAAGCATGACCTGGTTTCTGTTCCTTTTGTCCTTTCATCCCAGTTTTCCTCTACACATGCATACACTTCTCAGTCTTTTACCAGCTCTTAGTAAGAAAGAGGGAACCAAGTACTTTCTAATGCTCCTGCCAAGCAGCAGTCTGCAGGTGCTTTGGCAGTTTTCCAGCATTCCCACAGGCATGCCAGTATCGGGTTATACCACACACCCACAGTTTATGCTGTCTTTTGCTAAAAGTTTCTTAAGACTGTGCTTCAGACACCCTTCTCCTTCCAGCATCAGGTCAGAAGCAAACCAGAAACTAATGGCTGGATTTATTCTTACCTAGAGTAAAGGGACAATGCTATTTGTTTGAAATGATTGGGATTCAGAGATAACTTGTATCACACTTCATATTGTTAGGAAATCACAGAGGATATGGACACTGCTTTCTTGTTTTAGCTTTCTATTTTTATGTTGTTAAATTGAGGCTTGTGCAAGCCTGACAGCTACAGACATGGTTATGTTGCTGTTATACATGTGAGCGGGTACCTGAGCTAGACACAAACTGCCTAACATGGCATTGACAGGTAGTCACAGCAGCAAAAAGCTTCAGATATCCATGTTTATGCAAAGGAGGTGAACGCTGGACAGTCTTGAAACAGTGGTCTGATGAAATCCAGGCACAGCTCGGCAGCACATCGCTTGCACTGACTCAGCAAGTAGCACCCTTCTGGTTATAAAGCAGAGCATGTGTGCTCTCATAAAGGCTTCATGAACTCATCCAGGAAACAGATGCAGTATTGGCATACAATGTCCTCTGCAAGGACAACATCACAGGCAGTTCAAAGCTACCCAGCCATGAGGGTTTTCCTAATTATTTCTTAGCAAATTGTACTTTGGACCCCCATGGAGTCACTGCAACCTTCTGTAGCATATCAACAGCTGTTATCGTCTGAAGCCGTAATGAAAGGTTTGGAGCTACAAGATAACAGGACAGGCTGTAACCATAATGACACGGTGCAGAAATCAATGAAATTTATCAGAACAGAGTACCGGCCTCATTCACTTTATTTGTTTCTTGTCAGCATCTATGGACCCTCTGTCAGCACTGAATGATTTGATTATAACCTTTGCCTTTACTAGCCTTTTATTGCTTCCCTGAAGTTACAGCAAAAATATTTAGCTTACTTTATAGGAGAAAAAACAAAACAAAACAAAGCACAAATGCCAGTCTCCTTAGACTGATTTATGGAGCAAGGTTGGCCCTAATAGCATTGCATGATTTTTCCATCCTACTTCCTGAAACTCTGAGAACTCTAAGTGTCTTGCCAGACTGCCCTGCCTTCCTTGCTGGGTTTGATTTCTCCCCATTAGTCTTTTATCACACCAAATCCATCAGAAGGAATGTCTGTTAGAAGTTGCAAATCCTAACTGCTGTCTCCCTCTCCATAATCACACAAGAAAGATCTTTAGAGGAACAAAATGATGACAACACTAACTTCAGAGGCTGAAAAAATAATTATATGAATTGTAAATGAGAGGAAACTTTCAAGAAAAGGACAACATAGGTAAAAATATCTTCTCATATTGATTAAACTAATTTTTTTCCATGACTAAATTTTAGTAACTAAATGCAAATTAGAGGGACATTTGCAACTAGCCACCCAGGTTTTCATTTGAAGCCAGGCACACACTTAGCTTTAAAAACACACTACAGGCATACCAATAATAAAGTCAACCATTAATGTGGTAATGTTAAATTTACACTTTAAAATTACACATTAAAATGAGTAACGGTAATGGTATATCATTAACATGATAATGCTAAAAATAATGGGTAAAAGCCACACTGCCTTGTAAAACAAGAACTGATTTTTATCCTGCCCTGAAAGAAGCATATATGCTATAGAAGTTCTTAGTAATCCCTTTACAGGGCAGGACTGTGCATATATAGATATCACCGAAGATAAGCAAAATGGTTGAAAGAGCAGCACCGTTGAATAGGTGCACCTTTACTAAGAGGCAGGCGCACAAGACACTGAAAATTTGATTACCTATCAATACCAAAAGAAGAAAAAAGGATTCTGCCCACCAGGAATTTTTGCTTTCCAATGCCTAAACATAGGTTGAAGGACAAAGCAAAGCTGCTATTTGTATCTGGACTTGAGCAACACACTCTCAAGAGCAGAGGACTTACATTAGGAAAACTCAATCACTGACCCCAAAAAAAAAACAGACACACACACAAAAAAAAACCCAAAAACAACAACAACCCCACACACACACACACACAAAAAAAAACAACAAAAAAAACACTAACAAAACACACACAAAAATATCCCCACCAACCACACCCAAAAGCTTAAAACCAGGTACTTCTCAAAACTCCAATGACTTCTGGTTTTGCAGCCCGAGGAAGAACATGTACTATTAAATGAAGCAGGACCTAATCCAGGCAATGCCATAACAGCACTCAGAGTCCAGCTTTCTGATATTCCCTAGATCTGTGCTGCTAGTAAGGCAGCTTTTATTCCTAGATGCTATACCATACAGGCATACTTTTGCCTAACAACCCTGTAGCCAGCACAGGTACACATGGTCCAAATGAGATGGCTGTGCAGAACCACCACCACTGAAATGGTTCAGCAGCTTTGCCACCTAAGCGCTACTTCCACACCACTTTGAGGAAAAAGCTGCAGGCCAGAAGGAAACCATACCACAAACTGGATCTTCTTTGTAGCATGCTAGCTAGGGTCATGCCAACCAAACTATCTACATACTTATAACCAAAGAGAAATCTGGGCAACAGTTATACAACAGAATAACTGCTATAACATGCTCCCCATTGCAAATTCTGCCAATTACATAGGTAATTATAATATGCACCAATTCTTCTTTCGCTTGATTTTTTTTCCTATTGCTTATTATTTATTTTCTTTATGATTTATCCAGCACATACAGGAACATATTCTGAATGCCTTGTGGGTCAAAAAATAGTATACTATCTACAACAGGTGGCCAAGGATGCTGAATTCTGGACCGAGCAGCTCACTGCAACTCTTTTTAATTATTTAGAGTACAGCTGTACCCTGCAAATTGAAGGTGCAGTCATAAACCTAAAAATATTTTGCTTTTTTCCTCTGGTTCCTTTGGCTATATGAGTCCAAGGGCTGATTGAGACCTAAATCAAATCCATCTTTTTCCCATATCAAACCATCTTGTCAGGCCCTCTCCTTAAAACACGTAATTATCTTTGTTGTCATCACCTTCTGTGACTGAAGAAGACAAGCTCACTATTTTAGTGCAGGCCTTCTGTAATCTGAACACTTGGAGACACTTGTAGCAAAACTTCTCATGTAGCCAGATTTGACACATTTCTGACCGCTTTCCTCCTCTCATCTTCTGACTACCATATTCTTCCTCTTCAGTCTCTGCAGCCAGTCAAAACTGGTTGCATATCTATAGGCAGCCTCATTTTGACTGACACCATCCTTCCCTTCCAAGAGTAAAAATTCTTGCCCAATTCCTCTTAAAACCATTTCCCATCTCTCATTCCATGTCAAAGCCCTTCCATTTTCAGCCCTTCAGAGGCAGCCTGGCATGTTCCCATGTATCAGGAAGAAATCCATGCCTGTCAAGATAATTAGCATCCTTAACCTCCCACTTCTGAAACTCCTCTATTAGGAGAAGCAGAAATAGGAGGAGCTTTGCTTGTCTTACCTGTATTTATTCCACAGAGAGTGCAGGAACTGTACAAATGCTCTTTGCTGTGATGGTGAGAATTTTCTATCTAGCATCAAGTATCTCCAGTCCCCATAGGAGTAGCACAAGCACTAACCAGGCTGTTACACAATCACCTTGACATACAGTAGGCTAATACAGCTAAACACTTCTATTTAACTAATAGGCATATTTTTAACTACAGCTGCAGTTTGAGTGCCATAAAAATCAGAAACATATTTTACTTCTGCTACAGATGTGCACATTAATGATGTCAGTAAATCCAACTTCAAAATATGTTTACATTGTTCACCATACAGCTTCTTTACATGTAGAAACAGAATCTTAAATAAAGAAGGAAATTTCTGCAAATATGTCTTTCCACTTGCAGTGGAAAATTGAGGAGTGGTATTTGGTGGAGGTTTGTTTTTGTGGTTTTTTTTTAAGAGGTCTGAAGCTGGAAAACCCTCACATCAGCCAAAGCGTGGACAAGTCTGAAAGATCAGCGCCTGTCTGGGGCTACACACAGCACAGCACAGCCCTGCACCCAACCGGCAGCCTAAATTAGGGTCTTTCTGAGGACAACACAGACTTGGAGACGTGACCTCCTCTACTCACTTCAGCAATGAGAGCAGAAAGGTCCTGACCTCTCTGTGCTTCCTAACCCCCTTTTCCACTTGCATTATTTCCCTCATTACCTTCTATGTAAAACTGCCACTTGTCAGTGCTAGCCCTTGTGGGAAACAGCTCCTTCAGGCCTTGCAGGTGGGCTCTGAAGCACCCACTTATGTATTTCCAGAGCACTGACCCTGCCATCAGAGGAGAAGGGCAATGAGAATACCTCCCATCATTGACAATGAGCCACCAAATGGAAACAGCTGAAATAATGCATATGATTTATACAATCTGTTACTAGATGTGTTTTGTGATTGCTTTCTTAACTCTCCAGTGTCCGTGCAGAAGAAGGAGTCTCTGAATTGTCAGGAGGCCACCTCACTGGCATCACTCCTCCCCCCAGACCCTGGGTGGAGGAAGCCATACTGCACTTATGACCAGCTTCCTCTGACTACCCAGTTTACATGTGCAGCTGGCTCACGCACAGCTCGTAGATAACAGCCATAAAGCAGGTGTGATACAGTAAGATGATACTTCACTGACTGCATGCAGAAAGGGCAAAGACTGATGGTGCAAGCACTCATGAGAACATGGTATTAAGAAAGACTAAAAATAGAGAAGCACATTGAAGCTTTCTTTCCACTGTTTAACATTGCAGAGCAAGGCGATCATGACAGACTTCTCTCTACACTTTCCACAATTAGGGGTCTGCAAATAAGTTAAGAGTTAACAGCATTAACTTAAATTTTACCTCCAGAAGAGAAAGAGAAGGGGAAAAAAAAAAAAGTGTCTTTTTTTCATGAAGGTATTCCTGAATGACAGATTTCTGATAATCAATATAACTTCCTCACCTATATTATAGATGTTAGAAAACTGTCCCATTTACAAATATGAAGGACTGGAAGCAGTGACCTCTAGTAGGTCCCCTTGGCTTCATCTACATGCATGGAAAGCCACAGGGGGAGTATATGTCAGCCAAAATTAGCAGTAATGAATTCCTGAGGCCTAACACTATGCCTTGCACCTCTAAAACACATGGTTGTTTTGTTTTAGGCTGCCTTTGAACAGTTGTGCCCATGTAGAAATGAGCACAGGTGGGGTTGTATACAAAGTCGGAAATTTCTAGGGCACATCAATGTCAACAGAGTAACAGTCAGGAGATCTTGTCACAGGAGTTCAAGTTTGTCAGATCACAGCTAGTCCCAGGAACTGAACTGAAGCATTTGCCCTGGAAACCTTTGTCAGTGGGAGGTCCTTCAGTACTCCTGAGGCTGTTGCACTAAGTTCATCCACAGGGTCCCTGGGCTAGGACAACAGCCTTGCTGCTATGCATGGCTGGGAGACAGCAGCATAATTTTATGCAGCTGTGGGTTCCCCATCACAGCTTGAGAGCCTTGAGACTCTAACGCAGGCTCCACACACCCTCTCACTCCTGCCCCAGTGTCAGAGGATGCCCATATCAGCTTTCAGCACTGCCCCACAGCTCAGAATCACTGCTCAGAGGTGCACTGAGAGTCAAATTCACAGAGCAGATGGAGATCATGGGACGATAACAAATGCTATCTGTTGTTTACTGACATTTCATTAAAGGGGTATGAGAGTTCCCGTCTAACTAACTTCCTAAAGCTAAGGGGAAATACAGAGTAAATAAGCTACAGTAATGTGAACAGCCAAATGAAAACATGAGATGGTAATTCAGATGTCAAATAGTTTGAGGTTGCTATGCAGATGAAGTAATGATGCTCTAAAGATTTCTAAATCTAAGCCTGCAACTGAGGCTTGACATTATCAGTGTCAGTCATAATCATCATTCAATAACCTGAAGCTTTTAAAAAAGTCCCAGCTGAAAATGTTTAACAATTATACATTTTTTAAAATTAGTCTCAAAATTCATCAGGACATGTAGAAGTTAATTCTCACAACACAACTTAGTTGGTCTGATTATAACCTTAATGAACAATAGTTAAGCAAAGCACAGAGAATTGTTAAAGCATAGTTAGCCTTTGAATTTGCGAATCACCCAGGAAATGAGTCCAAGTCTTGTGCTGTAGACCCCTGCCCAATCTGTAGGGCAAATGAATGTTAACATTTTTTAAAGGAGCTCTTGATATGCTTACGAGTTAAACAAGACATTCCAGAAAAGAATTGGTTTTTTTAAAACAAGAAAGGAAACTGGAAGGGTCTGTTCTCCAAAGAATGAAAATGCAAACCCAGCATAATGGAGTAAATTTGTGTGCATCATAAAGATACATTTATCTCACCCTTGGTAACCACAGACTTATAGATGGCTCTTATTAGTAGTATATGAACAGTAATGAAATCTTATAGTAATGAGTGGTTTGCAAGCAAAATTTTTTTTAAGTCTCATATTTGCAATACAGTCTTCTCATGAAGCCACAAAAAATAGCAGCTACCCCTACACCTTAACCTCTGTCAATGGTGAGAGTGGAGAGGAAGAGAGGGAGAGAGGGAGACTGCTATGTGGTTTGTTAAGCCTTCAGGTTTAAAGGTCATGGCTTTCCAGAAGAGCTCTGTTCACTGACAAGTAATATTAAATAAGTGATATGACAAATTTTAAAATGGTCAAGTATTTCCATGGACCAAAATGGAAATGGCCATAATCACCAAATAAAATTCCAGAAACTATGGTCCGGCTGGACATGCAGAATTTTGTTTGGCCCTAGGATATCACTTCCAAATTTGAAATTTGGAAATTTTGAAATTTCTTTACTGATATCTGTCATTCTTCAAGAAATGTTTCATCTTATGGAAATATTCAAATATTTACTAAAAAATTAAAAGCAGAAGCAGCACTTCCTCTCTCCTGCCTCTTAGCTCTATTCCTCCCAGTTTTTATGTTTAACCTCCACAAATTTGCTGCTTTGCCAGAGCTGCTGCTCTGCTCTGTAGAGTTCCTCATCTGCTGCCAGTGAGCAACAGCAACCCAGAGGGCAGAGGCAAATAGATCTCTCTTTTGTTACTTTCTGAATTCCAGAAAGGCTCTATGCATCCCACTAATGAGGGATACAGCCTCCTCCTCCAGCCTCAGTACAGTTAACAGGAGCAAAGTTTTACTCCCAGAGCTCCATGCCCACCACCTGTTGTCTTAAATGGTGCATGTCTTCCTCTTGCCTTCCCTCTCCCAAAAGACTAGAGCTTTCCATAGCATAAGATTAACTTTCACCCCTTTTATCTATATTGATTTGCAGTTAGAAAGTGGGTAAGAGGTTGCAAACAGCACAGCTGAGTGATTTATACTCTGCTGCAAGAAAAGGGGGAACATGAGCAGTGGCAGCTGGGCTTTTCAGCAATTCTGCAGCTCTCTGGAAGAGCAGCAGCAGTCCCTGCCACTTCTCTCCCACCCAGAGATTGAAAAAGGCTCATTGTACATTTACAGACAGCTCATTTATTACTGCAGTATAACTCGCTCTTTTGTGCTGTCCAAACACAGAGCTGACCTTAAAGCAAACAAGAAGTTATGGTTATATATTTGTGCAGTTTTAATGTAGGCAGTCCTAGCCATAGGGTGAAGGTCTGCAATCATGTGACAAAGATGGTCCCTGTCCCAACAAGTTTCTACAGTCTAGCCATGAGATAAGAATGGGATGAGAAGTACAGGTGGAAGAAACACAAGGCAGTGATGAAATTTTATTCAGTGCCTTTCAAATACTTGAGAAGTTGCTGAATGAAAGGCATTTATGAATGTTACCAGCAGGAATAAAACTGAAGCAGTGATGATGCAGATAAGAGAAAACAAGCATCAGTATATTTATCCCTGTCTTTGTCAAATTCCTATGACATTAGTTTACAAACAGCTTCCTTCAAAAAGACTGGAGAGGGCCTGTTTACAAAGGCCTGGAGTGAAAGGAAGAGGGGCAATTGTTTTAAATTAGAAAGGAGTGGATTTAGATTAGAAATAAGGAGGAAGTTCTTTACCACGAGAATGGTGGAGCACTGGAACAGGTTGCCCAGGGAGGTGGTTGAGGCCCCATCCCTGGAGA
>JANHFX010003036.1:34816-74000 GCA_027560015.1 Chloroceryle amazona
TGGTGGAGCACTGGAACAGGTTGCCCAGGGAGGTGGTTGAGGCCCCATCCCTGGAGACATTCAAGATGGGGCTTGACAAGAGCTCTGAGCAACCTGCTCTAGTTGAGGATGTCCCTGCTCTCAGCAGGGGGGGTTGGACTAGATGACCTCTAGAGGTCCCTTCTAACCCAGAGATTTCTATGTTTCTATGCTTCTATGTTTCCTGTTTATGCCACAACATAAATATTTACATTTCACCACATATATATTTTGTTCCATTACTTCTGGTTGCTCACAACACAATATATTCCTATGGCACAGCTATAAAACATCTTTTTCCAAAGCCCAGAAAAACAAGACAGGTTTTGTTTCTGCTTTTGTTTTGGTAGAGTTAAAGGGGGCACACAATGAGGAAACCAGAGCATATCTAGCTGACAAAATATTTTTGTTTGAGATCTTCCAGTTTTATAAAAAACACTCATCTAAAACTACTTAAGACATAGACGTGAACAGCAGTCTGTATACTTCCATCACTTTAGGTTGCTTTAGGATTTTTAATATGGCCCACATCCAGGCAGGAAGAACCACCAGAGAAAACTGAACAGTCAGAAGAAAGGATTTTGGTTTACCTTAGCTATTTCTTTAGGGGTAGCCAGAACAGCTGTTTATGCTTGTTGTAACATACCTAGTGGTGTTCCTAGATATCTCACCTCTCAACAGTTTCCAGAGTGGATTATGGTCCTGATTTTTAAACAGCAACTCCAGAAAGAAAACACCCATGTCCTCCAATACAGTCACTTTCAAATTTATTATAGGTTTTTGAAGTGGAACATTCTTGTGCTCCAATTTATACTGCTCTAACTCTGTTTAAACTTCATGGACTTCGGGAAGGCCTCTTGACTATGTACTGAGATCTTCAAGGACAATTTTATTTCAGCTATCATATCTCAGTATTACTGGAGAAAATTTTCCTTGCTTTTAATCAATGCTTTCCCTGAGGAGGTCAAACAGAATTTAACACAGCTTCCTTCATGGACAAAAAAAACAAGCAGTGATAAAGTTCATCAGCTCAAATGTATATTGAATACTAATTGTAGTTAAATTTATAACTGTCATAATGATAATATTTGTTTTGCAGATAATTTAAATTGCTCATCCAAATTTTCTAAATGCATAAGCATCAGTCCCTAATAAGAAAGAACAGCATATGTGATAGCCTGTTTTTAACTGCTTTACTAAAAAGCAGTCTTAGCAATGCAAAATTCCAAGAAGAAACAATCTTACTGTTCATTTCAAACCTAAACTAAATCTAAACAAAGTTTCTTTTCTCTCTGTATGGGTCAGGCTCTGTAGCTGTCCCCTGAGAGGAGGGATTGTTTCTAAATCATCACTGTTCATAAGAAAATTAAAAGTAAATCGCCTAAAAATCATGCACTCATCACCTGTGCGCTCTCTTTTGTGCTAAAACACTTAAGACAAATAAACGATGTCATCAACCTTTGTCAGACAGACTAGTCTTGCAAACCCGCAGTGCCTATGTGAAGCTGAGGTGTTGCTCCATAGCTTTAAAGCCACTGATATGGTATGCTAACCTCTGGCCTTAATGCACCAAAGAAAAATACTAATTGTGAGACCACACATCACTGCTCTGTATACTGAGTGAAATAAAAGTGAAGAAAAATCCTTACAGTCTGATGATTACAGCAGCACCAAAAATTCAGCAGCTCTGCTAATCAATCATTTCTTTCTGGTGGGTACTGGAATTCTCTACTGTGAAACAGAGTAACATCTTCACGTGCAACATAAGTCAGCAATCTAAAGGTATCTTCCTCAGGCACATAGGCTAGCAGCCTCAGAGAAAGAGATTGCAAATGGAAATTAAACAATGTAGGAACAAACATTCTGGGATGCCTTAGCTATACTGGGATTCCTACCTTTTGAACGTGTGAGGGTTCTTTCTGTTAGAGTTACACTATCTCAAAACCCAGTGCACAAGCGGCAATACTTTTACTAACACACCACAAGAAATGGTGTCAGAGTTGTCTTTTTAATTAATTGCCTAAATGTAGAAAGAGATCCTCTAACCACAGCACTGGGGGGCAGAAAACAATGACTCTGATACTAACTCGGAAAGGTCTCCCCTTAATCGTTGGTGTCATGACATGTATCTACTGCAAACGTCCAAAGTTTCCCCTTACAAGGCTTCTCTCTGCCTCCCCCCGCCAAGGGGTATATAACTTTAACAGACCTGATCACCTCGGCTGAAGCTTTCCATGCCAGAATCCTACCTCCTTGCTGAGTTGTTTTAGACTTCAGCAAAAGCATTCCCTCAGGCCTTTTTGAAAAAGAACACCCTTATTTCCCTTGCAAAATTTTGGTGACCTTTGCCCTGAGAAGACAAGCACCCCCAGGCTGACTGGCGAGGACAAGAACAATACCCTCACATCTCAAGGATGGGCAGTAGCAGGCTAGAGCATAATGGAGATTTCCTTTCCAGCAGTGTGTCTTTTGCTTTCTTTGTCCAAATCTCCACATATTTGGCAATTCTGGGGAGAGGGTGGGTGTGAAGGAAAGAAACCCCTCAAATTCACATATTCCCAACAGGAACTTTTAGCAATAGTTCTTTGCATGTTTCAGCTCAGGCTTAACAAGATTTTAACCCACAACTGCCATTCTCAGATGCTGCCAATCACAACTGGTTCAGAACTGCTCCTTTGAAGCAAGAACAGGAAAAGTTTGTTCTTGGTAATCCTCTGCAAACCATATGCAATGTGGAGAAGCATGCTGTACAGTTCTAAGGCAGAGGAGACACAAACGAGTCCTACAGAAAGATGGGAACAAAAAAATGGGAAAAAAAGCTTGATGGACACCAGAGGATGGAAACAATGTTAGCAGAAGTTGAGAGAACAGAAAAATGAGGAGTGGTGTTGAAAATGTTGTCAGGAGAAAAGAAAGGCTGAGCAAAAAGCTGAGGTATATAGGAAGAACTACCACAGACCTGACAAAAAGACTGTGACAAGATATTTAAGAGAGTATATTCAGACCCAACAAGAGAGCTATGGAGGGAGATCTGGAGTCAGCAGACACTATGAACATTGGAAGGAGAAAGACTAAAAAGTGATAAATCACATGATGAAATGAGGCAATATGGACTGACAGGGAATGAGGATGAGATTTACTGAGAGAAGGCAGGACAGTTGGGTCCTGCAGAAGACTGCAGAGGAGAATGGAACTTTCTAGGTAAAAAGGTTTGAATGAGGAGTCTGTAACAGGAAAAGAAAAAAAGAGGGGTGGGGGACAAAAGATCTGGAGAAGAGATAAGAGAGACACTTCAACTAGTCCAGTAAGGGTGGTTTAAAAAATGTCACATTTAAATTGAAGGGGTAGAGGAAGTCATCCACATAAAATAAGTCAGCCAGATTTCAGATGGAGTTTAAGATTTGTGAAGCTCAACCTCTGTTTCCATCAAATATTTGTGAAATACATTGACAACACGATTCACTCCCCTCTAGTTACTGTATAGGTGCCAATGACTTTCTATTGATATTATTTTACTGATAGGAATTCTTATATCAAATATCTGAGGTTCATGCAATTGATGTAGTTGTTCTCAACAGGCCGATATCACTGTGAGAGTGTATTTAATGTAACATGACAGATGCATGCACTGTAGCAGTGCATTTGCATAATTCCTTCTTTTTGCAAAGGTAAAACACAAATATGGGTATATTTTTCTACAGTTGCAAGCATCTGTACAAATTAGGAACATGGGCTTCTGACTCCTATCTACTGCAAAAATCAACCAGGTTTTTATTACTCAGGAAGAACGCTTTATCTGGAGGGGGAGGGGGGAAGTTACTTCATTAAGCTACTCTAATTGAAATTTATGCCTACCTTAACCAAATTATTACTTGAAAAAAATCAGGCTCGGTCTTGAAGAGGAGAAGGTCTGCACATTCTGCCCTGGACAGTACACCTGTCAGTATGACACAAGCAGGAAGCAAAGATATCCGATTTCTCATCACAAACTTGCCCAAAACATGCTTCAAGCTGTACTCGTTCAAAATTTTAATTATACTTAACAGATCATCTGATAAACACACCAAACAATGGAAAAGTTCACTCTATCTTTGTTACAGTGCTTGCCTGTGCAAGAATCACAGCAGCATGCCTCAAAACAATCATAATTCAACTTTCAGGACGCAGACAAAATGGCTGTAGTGGCTAGATAAGCAGTTGTTTTTAAAGCATATCCTGGGGCAAAGAGATCCAAATAGTGTCTGTAGGGCCTCCTCTCACTCATCATAAGCCCATGAAGTACTTCTTATCAGCATTTAAAAAAAAAGCTGGAGAACCTCAGCAGGTCTACAGAGTACCAGTTAAAGATCACATTAGCCATGTCCCGTGATGTCAATTTCTACATCTGTCTAGCATTTCAGCATTGTGGAGAATAAAAAAATCACCCAGATACTCAAAACCCAATAGAAGTTATGACATTTTTTGTTGTTGTTTACATTAATGCTTCAGAGCATTAAAATGGCATCAAAAAGGGTGAAATTCTATTTTCCCCTATTCACTCCATAGTCTTTTATGTCAGGCATGATACAGATAACATAGTCTGAAAGAACACTGCCCAAAATACTATGCTAGGCTAACTCTTAATCAGCTGACTTTGGATAAGATGAATAGTACCAGGATCCTACATGCAGCTTTACATCATCCATGTTAATGGGTAATTTATGTACAGATGTGTATGTTCCTTATATTTGTGTACAACAAATGTTGGAAACCAGCCCCAGGAACATGAAGGACTAGAAGGCAATCAAGAACAGTCTGCACAGATTCACAGAGGGACCACCCTGATAACCTTCTGTGATGAAATGGCTGGCTCTGTAGATGAGTGGAGAGTAGTGGCTATTGTCTGCCTCAACTTCAGAAATCTTTTGACACTCACTGTCTTCCTGTAAGATCCTCATAGACAAGCTGATGAAGTATGAGTTGATTAAGAACTGGCTGAATTGACAGGCCCTAAAGGTGGTGACCAAAGGCACAAAATCCTTTTGGAGAACAGTAACTAATGGAAACAAAAGTAAGAACAAGTACTTTGTACATAGGTTTCCATAGTCTACAGAGTAGTTAACATCAGCAAAGCCCCACTTCCAGGAGACAAAAAGCAACAGGCTAGCTCTATACTGACAGTTTCCAGCTGGGAGTGGAGGGTGATTAAAATGGCACCAATTTATTTCTCCCTTTTTGTTCTTATGCTATCTTCAGCATCTCTTCAACTTTTAGCTCTCTGTATCTGGGTTGTCCTGCTTCTCTTCCCCCCTCCTCCAAAAAACAAACACACACACACACACACCAAAACAAAACAAAACAAAAAACCACCACCACCACCACCAACAAACAACACAAACCAAAACCAACAAACAAACAAACAAAAAAAGACAACCCTCACTATTTTTAGGCCATGTATATAAGCTACTCTATTGCATTCAGCTGCAAAACTTGCTAGGGAGGTCCAGTTCTAACCAAGTTCATACTCCCTGCAACTTTCCGGTTCCTGGGTTTCCTCTCATTTCCTCGTATTGTTTTTCCTCTAATGATTTTCTCACTTCATTTAGCACTATTTCATTTGCTTATTCTTCCCTCCACCAGCTCCCACCTTCATGTATCTCTTCAGCTGCCACACACTTCTTGGGTAGCAGCTGTCCTTTAATGTTTCCCCAGGTCCCCATTTCCTATTCTTATCCCATTTCCTAATCAGCTGCCAAAATTTGACCTATGTTTATCTGGAAAATAAGACAGATCAAGCTGCTTCCCTTCATCTTAGTTTGGCTCAGCACCAGTTAGCTGGCTGCCAGACTAAAAGGTCTCACATAGAGGCCCTGAAAATCAACACCACCGCAGATCTCTGTGGAGACTTCCCATTCTTCTCACAGCCGCCACCCTTGGTTAGGTAAATCACTGCAGCTAAGGTAACTTGTGGAGAAAAGAATAATGAGAAACACATAAAATGGGCTTCCCTGTAACATGTTTCCAGTCACGCTGCCCTCTCCTAAGAGCAAGCAAAGAACATGCACAGCCTGAGGTAGCTGTTTCCCCACTGTCCTCACCATTTAGGAAGGAGCTCCTTTGAATCCCTCAACACCTACCTAAGAAAAGGCCCACTGACAACCACTCCATCTCTCAGTTAGGCTGCCTAGTGCCGCACAAAACTCTCAAGATTCATTATTTAATAGTTGCTGTAGGAAACACGACTGGGTATTTCACAGGTAAATTCCTCTATTTCTTCAACAACTTCACAAGTATTTGCCACGTTTACTCTGCATCTACTGTAGTGATGCTTAAAGTCTTTCTGTCAAGCATTTGTGGGCCTTCCTACTTGTAAATGGAAAAATCTATTTCAAGATTGTAATGATAATTGCCAGTTTCTCAAGTTGTATACTTCACTGCATCGGAGGATGAGTGAGAGCTAAGGTTTCCCAAACCTTGGAGGTCATGCCTAGTGAACAGTGACTACACACAGTATCTGTCTTGCTTCTGTAGCACATGATAATCTTAAGCACTCCAAAAGGAAACTTGGGGAACAGATGAATACAGAGAAACAGCAGCAGTTACAGAAACCAAAAAAGCCTTTCAGAAAAAGTCATCTTTGTGAGAACTCTAGGGAATGAGGTGGGGGTGTTTAATCATGATGTTCATTTGTGTTATCAAAGCCTAAGCGTGTTTTCTGGCTCACTGCCTGGAGGACCAAGCAGATTAGAACTGTGGGTGAGGAGAGTGTCTTCAGCTGACTGATACTTCCTTTTGCAGATTACCTCATGCAGCTACCTACAACTTTATATACAAAGCACATAAAACATGCAGTTCCCAAGAAATCCTTCTTTGCAGGTAGTCATACACACATAAGTTGAGTTTGTACACTACAAACAACTGCCAAGGGACTTAACTGTCATCTTCAAAACCACAGAAGAACATGACTGATGGCACAGTTACAAGTAGAGTGAGCAGAACAATCCACAGGACTCATCCATATTTTACCCTGCACTAGAAAGGGGAAATGGAAGATACTGTTCATCTGGGGACTGGACAAAAACTACCCTGCTGCTAATAAATGCTACATCCATTTATTAGCACCACTCATTCAGAATTAGCATTAAAGACAATGTAGTTCCTTCATATAACAGCCAAACGAAAGGATTTTCCAGCAAATACACATGCCATATTCAATACTGCAGGCTAATGTCATGGAATGAACAGACTGCAGCTGTGAACTGCATGAAATGAGAGAGAAAAAGGCAGGAAAGAACTTGCAGGATTGGGGGGGGAGGAGGCAGAGAATCACTAAGTAAGACTATTCAGATAAAGCATTTAAGGGGGCAGAGAGGTTGCCTGCTGTTTGCTTCTTGTTATATGTTCTAGGAAACAAAGCACTGTACAGTTTTTATAAATACACATTACTGCAAAGAGTTTACCAATCTGTGTTCACTCCTGTCAATTGTAGAGTTTTGGGTCTTTTTTATTATTTTTTCATGAAGATTTATTAACAGCTTAGATTTATCTAATCAAATAAAAACTAGAAATACAAAAGAACAATGATGCTCCACTAATTTATAAAGACCAGCAAATGCCAATTCCATTGTCATGGCTGTCTGTCCTGCTGTGAAACCAAACAATGTGAAAGACAGCGTTATGGAACTGTTAACACTATCCTAACCAAGACTCCTACCTTCACGATGCTTTTTAGATCTTGCACATACATCCTCTCTGTCTCCAGAATCTCTTGGACAACTCTGTCTACGTAGAGGAGCTTGGGACTGGTGGGCTCTGTGGCAAGGGACATTGAACAGTTTTTGCTAGCTCCTTTTGGTTCTGATTTCCTTGGCATGCTTAGCCTTTTTTCAAAGCTTTCCTCAGGATCCTCTTGCTCCAAATGGGAGTTTTTGCATGGCTTACTGCTGGAAAATCGCCTGGCTGGGACCAGTTCTAGCTTGATGGCACCGGTTTCTTTATCCTGGTTGAACAAACCCAAATGGCTGTTTGAAACCAAGGTCATTCTGCTCCCAAAGGAGCAGTGGCTGTCCCTGGAGGAAGCTGAGGAGGAAGTGGAGCTAAAGCTGACGGGACGGTCACTGTCTGACAGGTCCATGGTTTTTTTTTCACAGTAGCGGAACGGTCTGTTCTCCTTTTGCAAATCTTCCCTTTTCCTCTCGGAGTCTAGGGCCTCTGTCACAGCTGGTAAAACATCAAGAGGTAAGTGGAAGTCATCTAAAATATAAACAGAAGAAGTGGGTTTATTGTTGCTGCTCCACATAAAATACAAGTTGACAAAAGACAGTTTTAAAACTTTTTGCATACAAAACTTCCACAACTCTATTTTAACTAAAAGACAGCCATAATAATGTGATTTGGGGGGTCACTGTGGCTCTAATGCTTTTTTTAGTTGGTGAAGATCCCCCACTGAGGGCTGTTACACAGGCAGCACATACCTCCTGCTCACATATATGTCTCTGGCATGTATTTCTTAGGCCAGTGTGCTGGGATTGGTACTAGCACATGCACTGCCCAGGCTAAGCACAGAAGAGAAAAAAAAAAAAACAAACAACCAACCACCAAACTATGTTGGGAGAAGTCCCTGCTATCTCCAGGCTGAGCACTGACCCTGCTTTGGAAGCTTTAGAAAACTCAGGAATCACATAGTGATACCAGACAGTAACTTTTGGTTTTAATACTGTAAGGCCAACAGTCAAACAAAACCTAAAAGTAGTTATCAATTACCAGCTCTGCAGTTTGTACAAAAACATTGAAGCCAGAATGATTTCTCAATGAAAATAATGTCACCTCTGGGGGTGGGGGGTGGGAGGGAAGGAAGAGAGAGCGCTCCTGCTGGAAAGAGTGCTGCCAGGTAACTTGGTTTTCTGCTGGGAAAGGAAGTGATTCTAAAATGCTTCAGCTCAAGCCAGAATATTACCCTCTTCTTAACTGATCAAAAGCTGTTTTTTTCAAATCAGTGCAACAACAAAATAAGATGTTTGTCTTCTTGTTGGCATTTCGATTATACTTTCTTTTTATTGCTGAAATGCCCTTCAAGATACTGTCCATGATGCAACACAGATGTCTCTCTGGCCAAGTTGTATGTGATGCACCATGAGTATCTGCAAAAGCCACTGCAGGCAAATTCAATATTTTGAGATTTTCTTTCAAGAAGCAGTGTGCACCCAAAAAATCTTGCCTGAAACTCAAAGAAGTTCAGAATGTCTGTCCCGTGAAACATGGAAACTTGTGACATTTTAGGAAGAAAAGTAATACCGAAGCTAGCCACAGAGTGGTAGCTTAGTCCATATTTTATTCCAACAACCACCTCATTTTTCAAAAATCATACTGGCAACTGCAGCTCTTCAGTAAGAGCAGTTTCAGTAAAGAAACCATAAAATCAGTAAGCTGCAAATTAAACCTAGCCAACCTTAAGGTGGCCCTTCTTAAACTGAGTCAGACTTGCTATGCAATTGCAAGCAGAAACCTTCTGGACAATGCTCGAGCTGCAGTTCATCTGAGGCAGTGTGGGGAGGTGGCAGTGAGGGAAAATTTAATTTGAAGCAGAATACCACTCTCTCATTTTTTAAATTAAATGCTACTATTTATTAAAAAAAACAAAAACAAAAACACCACCACACAAACCAAAAGCAAAACGCAAAAAAACCAACACCAACACAACTAAAAAAAAACAATTTACCCAGAGAAGAACATTTGATTTGTCCCATTTTGAATGCATAAGATTTTATTTGTACATGAATAATTAATACTGTCTTTTGAGTGATGATGGGATTAGTTTTCTGTTAAGGAGAAGTATTACTCTCAAGGTAACACATGGAATTAACATTGAGTGTAATTTGCTCATTACATGGGTCAGAAATTGGCCATTAGATTAAAAACTTACTTTGCCACCTCTGTACTCCTGGTTTTACCTCGAAGTCTGGTAATCTATAGCCTTTCTTTGTGCCACGTTCTTCTGGGTTTGTATCATAGAAGTGTATTTTCTTACCCTTCTTGAATAAAACACATCAAGTACAAACTCCAAAATAAAATATCAAACAGTAAGCTGGGAAAAATATTTAAAACTGAAGAATGCAGTGGAGTTCTCTTGTTTCTAAATGGGTATGGACAAAAGATATTTGCCTTCCTATTGCTTGAGATAAGAAAGTATGTATTTTTGATAAGGAAGAATGTATTTTTGTTATCAGCTTTGGATCATTTTTCACATTTAGTTAGAAAGCACAATGTTGCTGTGCAGATGTAAACCCCCCTGAAAAATGTGCAGGATACACAAGATAACAGGAATACCCTTCCACGGAACTTTTTAAAGTACATGACAAAGAAACACCTGATTAGCCACATTTAGTGGGGAAATAAAGGGTTCCTGTGACATTCCATTACCCCATGCTCTTTTCTTCCTGTTTCACTGATATGCAGTCTGCCTCTCAGATAACCCGAAGGTATTAATATGTAATATTTGCTTCACAAACATTGTCAGGCCCATTAATATAAAAACCAAACAAAACACAGTTCAGGTTAATGTAATTGGAGTTAGAATAAATGTTAAAAGTAGTTTTTCATAAGACATACTTGTAGCCAAAAACACTGGGAGATCTTAACGTGTCTTAGGAAAACAAACAAACAAAATACTAAACCCCCTTATTTTCTTGTGCAATGACAAAGTCATTGCTTATTAAAAAAAACAAAAAACAAAAAACACACCAAACCAAAAACACCCAAAAAACCCAAACACAATAAAACCAACCTACAAGGATTAGTTGGAATAGTTAAAATGGGCTCTTTAGCACCTGTACTCCCACTGAACTTTGTGAACCCCAAGCACCTGATAGACATGGCTATGTAATTGCATACAACAGAGTTGACTCAGGTTCCTCCACTTTTTATACAAATCACTGTTCCGGTATGCTTCTACATAAATTACACCAGCAAACTATTTGCTACTTCAAAATCTTGCCCTGTTTTGTTCTTAAAGCCTCATCCTGACTGCCAGCCTCAATAGTTACTTTTTACTTCGTTTTTAGTCCTTTGCCAGCCAGGTGTTAATCAGTCATTTCTCTTCTCTGTGGAGAGTTTTTGCTAATATTTTGCCCATTACAGCTCTGAAACACGTTTCTTGGGTCCACACAGCTGACACCAAAGCCCAGTGCTCCTGCAGAACAGCAGGTAGGCACCTACTCAGCTGGTGAACGCAGCAGAAAGGCAGGACACGTGGGACTGGGGATTTCAGCATGCCACAAAACCAGGAAGCAACTTCCTTTCCTCAGCTGGCAAGTCCCATACCAAACACTGTACACCATGTCTGTAGAAGTTAGGGCTTGGAGACAAGCCCTGGCTCTGCCCAGCCTGCAATTTCTGCCTCAGCTAGAGGCAGCTGTTAAAGACCCTCAGCCCTTCCCCGTAACACAGGATCTATAAATCTTCCAAGGCTTCATAGGTCTATCTTCAGAAACCCCTCTGAGACCAGGCAGCATACTCCCAGCACTGCAATTGCAACAGGTATTTCAGATGATTGGTGCACTCAAAAGTACATCAGTAAAAGCAGCAGATGAACCCAGTTCATTGTCAGAGCCACGTTCTCATCCTCTTTTCTCTTGTCCGGGTCTGTATTGGGCTTTCAGAGCTCTGGTACAGTTTCTCTCTGCATTTTACCACAAAGTAACTTCAATCTTGTGCCGGCTACCTAAGGTCTGTACTGACTGCCCAGTGAAAAATTCACAAATAAATTAATGAGAGCGCAGGGAGAGAGGAAATGGCCTCCCCGGGGATTGCTCTCTTAAATATCATAACTGACCGTGTGCTTTTGCAAACCCTGTAACCTCTTACAAATTTCTATCTTTGATATAAACTTACTATAAAAAGCAAGTTCATTTCTCCCATACCCTGCAGGACTCATTTACAAGCTCTCTCCTGCCCAGCTACCAATTTCAGCAGCAGCACTAATAAGTTGGTGCGTTCGCCAAAGCTCAGGCTGCAAAGAGTCTGTGTAACCATAAGTACCCCAGACCCTCGCAGAAGTGCACGCTCTGAGCAAGTCTTGTATGCCCTGACCCACGTCTGGCCCGGTTCACTGCTTTTTTTGTTAGGTGTTCTTTTGTTTACTGAACCTTTTCAATGACCAACCAAAATAATATTGAAAACTTTTGTGAGCTGTGAATAACGGTATTTAACTCAGTCTGGAGAGAACAAAAAAATGAAATCTGCAATTTGCATACTTTAATTAAGGAATAACAGTAATTACTTGTTAGTTCAGCACTGAAAGGAGGATAATTACTACTTGTCCCTACTCACAAGGAAACACGCTCCCTGAACATGGTCATTTTTTGTTTGTGCTTTTGCATGAATGCAGTGAGCATCTCCCCCTCCCCAGTCCCTGCAAACCTCCCTGCTCCCCCTGGCAACCCCCCCACGCACAGAGGCATGGCACAACACCACAATGCTCCCCAGCAAGAGCAACACATCCCTACTCTACAGTGGTGCCACTGAAGAAACACCCACTTTTCACCCCAACAGGCAACTGCAATACTAGTTACAACATTGAAGGCACATGCAAAGCAACTATCTTGGCATATTTCATGTTTTCAGCGTGCAGTCTCAAACAAGCCCTCAGCAATATGCATACACTTCTGTCACTTACTTTTCTTTAACAAATACTTCCTTCCTGTAACTATATTCATGGTACTGATAAATGCTTTTCCATTATCTCTGCAGCTTTGGCTACTCTAGAACATTAGCATACAACGATAAAGTGCTTTAAATCAATTTTATGTTTAAATCCAAAGATCCCCAAGACCTCTCTAAATATAGATGTTTATTCCTCCAAATTGTTTATTACACATGACATTTTAAGAGATTCTGCATGACTAAAAACTCGCAAGCCAATATATACTCATAATTAGTAATGTTGCTGCCTTTCCCCTGGCATGAAAAAGAGCACCTCAGGTCTTATCTACAACATCAACATTACTAGAAATTACAGGCTTCACATCCTCTGGAAGTTTAGCTACATGAAAGTGATGAGATTAAAAGAATTATTTCCTGTATTTTCCTTTAGATACTTTCACATTTCAATTAAAGCATTTATACTGTAGATAAAATTAAGGAAGACTATTTAGTACAATTTCTACATTTGGTATCAAATGCAAATGCAGCACTGGAATTGAGAACGATAAATGTCATACAGCTGCCTCCAAGAAAGATTAAAACACATTCGCTACAAGAATCCCAACATGATCCTAAATATATTCCCCACACCCTCTGCTCGGAATATTGCCCAAGCAAAGGTCAGCAGATTTTTAATTATAAATCCTGTGTTTGAACTCATATAATTTCTAAAACTAACATCCTCCGTGAACAAAATCTTATTAGAGAGCTACAATATTTGCGGGATTAGATCTCTAGATATTATGAATTCACTCTGCACTGTCACAAACAATATGCTGCCAAGTACTTTAACTGGACTTTGAGCAACAGAAATACCATTTCTTAGAAAAGTTATGATGCGGGAAAGTCACTAACTAATGTGCCTCTATGAAATTACTGTCATTGCTGCCCACCCCCCCGCCCACCCCCTCTCCCCCCCCCTACCCTCCCCCCTCGCTCTCACCACCCCCCCCCCCCCCCCCCCCCATTTTTAAAGCGGAATCCCCTCTGTCACAACCAAGCACACTAATGCCCGAGAATGTTACTGCAAGGGAAAATCCTCTGCGACAGTATCTCACCACTGAGGAATGTCTCTGGCTCCTCGCACCCAGGAAGAACAAGTCCTCTCTATTTTGCCAGTCCTTTCTGAACAACCCATGACCTACCTGTGCGGCAGAAGAGAGGCACGGGCTCTGCCTTCAGCTGTTCCTGAATTACCTCATTGGGCACTCAGGTAAAATGAGAAGCTCTTACTAGTCTGTACAGCTCCTTTGCCAGAAATATTGCATGAGTCAGCTTTTATCTATCAAAACCCTAAACACAAAGGCTTAACAAAAACCTGATTCACAACTTTCTCACTGCCTTTTTCCCGGCACACCGACAGTCTTCGACATCTCTAAGAGCCTTAAATGAAACATGACATCATGCAATTCAGGGGCAGGACAATAGGCATCACTGTGGGTAACTTTAAAATGTACACTTCACTGAGCAACACCCACTAACTTCCACTTTTCCAGGCACAGTGCTGTGAAAACATCAAATAGAGTCCCCACTTCCACAGCATTTATTACCCTTTGCTCCTTGATTTGCAATTATCAATGAACATGTAAAGCAAATAAATCACCTACAAGTACTGTGAATTTTCTGTTTACATTTGTCTTTATGTTAGAAACTCCCATGAGCCTGCAATGCAGTCGGATGATCCTTGGCCATAGGATCATTCTGGATCCTATTCTGCTCTAATATAAAGAGGAACAGACTTTTGCAAGGTGCTTTTTTAAATAAGGAGAGTAAAGACTTTTGGAAGAAAACATGAAAACCAAGTGATCAAGTGCTCTGTGCTAAACCACAATGAAGCAAAGTAAAAGAAAAAGAAGAAAAAAAAAAAAGGAAAGTAGTTTTGCAGGGGAAGGGACAGTGATAGGAGAAACAGGAGCAAAGGTGAAGAAAGAGGAAGAAAATGGATATGGTGCTAACCGGTGAGAAAGCTGATGGCTCTGTTGGCCTGTGCAGGGAGTGATGGCATTTCTGTCTTGAAGCTGAGAGGCAAAAGTCAGAAGAGTTCCCAGCTGCTGGCATCACTTACCAGCTGTGCTCTCAGCTGCATGCTCAAACCTAGCTTGCAAAGAGATACTCTATCTTTAAAATCATACTTGGAATTCACTCCCCTTCTCCTAGTACATAACGTGGCCTCTGCTTCATACTGAGTTTTCCTAAAGAACACAGCTCTTAAACAACATCTTTCAAGCAGGAAATCCAAGGCAGAAAAAGGAAGCAAAGGCAGTCTTGAGACCATTAGCAAAGCTGTGAAACACTTTGATCTGAACGTCAGGGCTGATGGGGTGAAAGTCCCTTTTACCCCTCGATAAAAGATCATGTGTTTACAAGCTGTTACCATGCTGCCATGTCTGAGATGATTGAGACATGCTCTCGCATATATACTCCTGTAGTTTTTGAGATTAATTTTTTCTTAAATGCTTATATATTTACTTTAAAAGGTATATACATATTAGTGCAAAAGATACATAAATACACAAGCATACTTTTTGCAAAATCTGTGCAATACTTCAGACAGAGCCACCATATATCTATAAGTCCCGACACAGTCACAGGCACAGGATAGCCAGCATTGGTCCCAATAAACAGTGCAGCACTCAGGTACTCAAGCAAATAACCTGAATGTGACAAATTTACCATACATTTGCTATGTTCCATATTCACAGATATTTCTGCCAGGAGCTAATGATTCACTCCTCTGGACTTCTGCTTCCTCACACCTTGTGCCCACCAGACCTATGGAGCTTTTCTCACCTCTGAGGGTGGTTTGAAGCAACACTTGCACAGACCTGTAGAGCCACAGGGCATTGCTTGGCCACTTCCGTGAAGACCTATTACATATAAACAATACCAGCAGCTGCATCATTTAGCAATGACAAACCTCCTGAACTCTGAAGACCTGAATCAAGCCTGGTGACTTCTCCAGAGGCAGCCAGTGACAGAGAGCTTCCCATGGCTCCTTCAGCAGGCTAGGCATAAGCAGGGACTGCAGCAATGCAGCATGAGCTTCAGCCACTGGTCTGTACTGGCACAGTGAGCTCTCTTGAGCATTACTTGAGGGGGTGGGGAGAAGATGGAGACAGCAGAGCTGAGGACTTTACTCTGCACTACCTTGCTCTTTCATCTCTGTACATCCACATTTGACCTTAGGTCTCCCTTAGATCCCCACTTGTAAGTCAGCAGAGGCTTACCCCATACACAAGGATTCCTGCAAAAACAACAGCTCATCTCCAATCACTTTAAACACACATAGCACTGAGAGCTGTCAATGAGACCAGCAACTCAAAAGCCTTCTGCTTTACTGTCTAATGTTCATCACCAATGATACTGTACATAGATGTGCCAGAAAAATAATGGTTTTGCTCCACTTCTGCTCATTTTCTAGAATTTCATATCCCCGAAGTTTGACTTTTATCTGCAGCATGTTTTCGGAGCTGCATCCCTTTCTCTGCCCTGTCTCCTGCTCCCTCCCATTGTATGCACAGTGCCGTAAAACCATATTATTAATGCATCAGGATTAAGAACTGAGAAGGGCGACTTGTTTTTATTTTGGAACAAAGCTTGATTTTTCCAAACTTGAAAAATAAGTGGAGTCTATAGACTTTAGAAATGATGTTATTCTGAAATTCCCAGTTGGCTAAGGACTTACTGAAGAAATAAGTTATCCTCTGCAAAACTTAAAAAAAAAAACAACCCACAACTCAGCCACAAGGTGCATTTGGGCTTAAGGTCACACTGACATCTGCACTGAAAGTGCAATGTAATGTATTAATAAATCCCTGCAATGCAGTAGCTACTTAATCTGTATACAGTACTGCAGAGACACCAAACAAAAGGAAGAAGACATCACATGCTGCTGAGGTACTGCCACACAAATAGAGCATATGGATCCAATGCTCCATTTATAGGCCTTTTAAAAGGATTGTTTTCTATCTCCCTATGAATTTTGAAAACTTGCTACTCTCTTTAAAAAGAATGACCTGATTCTATTCTAAATCAGATCAAAAGAAAATGCAGTGAATTCATGTAGGTATGAAAGCACCTGGATGAGTAAGCTCCTAGATGATAACAGAATCAAAGCTTTTGCATCCTCATCTTTTTTGCCCATACTGGCATTTAGTGAAAAAGAGTAAATAGTAGGTGTTCAGTGGGATATGCTTGAATGCTTTATTATTTTTTCTTTATTATTTTTTGCATCCAAACTTCTGTGCCATGACCTGAATGAAAATCCACATGGCTCTTTTTTCTGCCCAGCATCATACAGAGTCAGGCACATTACCAGTGTCTTTCCACCCTACACTAGATCACTGTAACACCACTTGAGCAACAAGGCCAATGTCTACTTCTTCCTGGACTAGTCTACTGCTCCAAGCAAAGTTCTGTCATGACAACACACTACTGCTAAGTCAAGCTTTCAAATTCATCTAACCCATCTACAGTTGCCGCTGGAGTTCACTTTTTGAAGCCCACAGCAGCACAAGCACAGTGGAGGTCTTGTCTAGACATCCCCAACATAGCACATGCTGGTTCTTGCTTTACCAAGAACATTGAAATGTTTTTAGGATTAAAAAAATGTTAACTTTCTCATAGCTAGCTATGTAAAGTAAGCAAAATAAACTTTTGAGAGGGATGCATAGCTTCAGCAGGAGGAAACGTACCACACAGGAATCATTCTTACAGTGAAAAATGTAACTGTGTGACCACAAAGAAGGTGTATCTGTACTACCCGACTCTTCCAATTTAACAAGGATATATAACTACAATATATTACACAAACAGATTAGTTGCTTTAAATTTGTTTTAACGGTTTGATGTTTATTTCTATCACTGAATTTTCCATTGACTTCCAAAACTTTCTACTGAAAAGACTGCCTGAACAAAACCACACTGCATTTTGTAAAAATCAGTTCTCTGGAATATCTGACTTTGTTAGATGCCAAATAGGAGTGAGTTTCAGAAGCTTTAAATAATGGATGTTTTTCTTTAAATCCATCTAAATTATTTCTTCCATTTGGTTTTGAACTGCAGACACTTACTGGAACCTCCTCTGCACCTCAGGAAGTTTAGCAACCAGAATTTTGAAAGAGAACCGAAATAGTAACACCAAACTCATACTAACAGATGTTCACATTTGCAATAAAATAAAAACTTTCTTCTGGGTTTCTTCTCTTGAATAAAAATAAAAGCTGCAGAAAGCAGTATTCATGTTTACATCATGGAGAACAGAATCCTTAAATTCTACCCAGGTTGGAACTAAGACATTTTGATGGTCTGGCTCCACTACAGACTGGGTCTGTCATTTCAAGTCATCAGTTGTTTTCTTATGCTCAACTTGCTAAAAGGGAACATCGGGTCTTATTTTTTAAGGTGGCATTATAACAGTAAGCCAACAGCTCTTTCAAAATCCCCGTTCAACAGGAACATATTCTCTGACAGTTAGAGGACTCAGGACTAAATAAATGACTGCGACAGATTTTTGCAGCGTGCAATAATTAGTGTTTTCAAATATCACAGCACTTTAAATGAAAATAAATAAAAAGAAAACAAGAAGGTCTTCAGAGGAGTACAGTGTACCACTGCCCTTCATCACTATATTGCTTCTGTAGCTGAGAATGGTATTTTACATAAATAAGGTCAAGAAGACTAAGACTGATAAATGGCAACAAAATAACTAGCCACAGAAGAAAATCACAGTGTCCTATTGCTGCCATATAGAAGAGATCTGCAAAAACAGTCACCCCAATCTTCATTTTTTTATTTTCTACTGATGATCCTACCACACTGATTTGGTCCTTCCCTATCCCTCCCTTCCATCCCTTGTCATTATGGAAGCTTTAAGGTGTCTCTGTAAAAGCCTCTCCAACAGAACCATGCTTGTGATGAAGTGGCTTCACAATGCTTTCAGAGTTGCCTTAAAGCCAATCGGTAGTGTCTGAGACATTTCTTACTACTTTTCAGTTGTTATTTCATGAAAACATACCATAGAGAATAACAAAATTCCTGTCTCAAACAAGCAATGTTTTCCTTAGAGCTTTTGTATGCAAGAAGCAAAGCAGGAATTGAGATTGAGATAACTGCAGTGTCACCATACAGAGTAGTGTAGCCTCTGCACCCATGTACAGATGGTGTTAATGCCTGCAATGTTATCAACATATCAGAATTTGAGATTAACAGTGCCAAGAGTCACACTTCAGAAACTACAGAGCAAGAAGCAAAGAGGTTAGAGACTTGGACTTGCTTACAGTGAACATTTGGTGCATAATTCACAGCAACTGACTTACTGAGTCATAAGCCTTTCTCTGCACTTTCTTCTTATCAGAACAATAATACGCTTAATTCAAACCAGAAAACCAGCCATTTATTAAATCCATATATATTGCAGAGCCCATATGCCTTCTTTATAGAAGGCAATACAGAAGAACAATCCCATGGATTTAAAAGTCTTAAAATTCTTTAATATTCCTGTATTTTAATTGAGTTTTATATACACATAACACCATACAAAGCAAATTAAAAGGGATCTTCAGATTTCTACTCACTATTGGATTTATTACACAATTTTTTGTCAATCCAGAGGAAAAAAGCCCATGACAAGTCAAAAAAAAAAAAAAGGCGGGGGGGGAGGGGGCATGAAATATCTTTCTTAAAAATTTACCACTACAGGTTTTACAGCAAGGTAGGAGAAATTTAAAATATTCATGTAAAGACATCCAATAACAACTGCCTGCTACCATTCTTCTGCTTTCCTGACTTGTACAGGCAGTACCATAATCCTTCTCTTTGCAGCCTTCAAATGCTTTTACATTGGCCAGTTTTCAGACTGCTTGTTAACTATAATAAACAACATCTAAATCCATCCGTTTGGCCCAAACAAATGCCTGTATTCAGTAAACAACTCAAATGAAATTTCTCAGTGTTTAGTTCAGAGACAGAGAAAACAGAAACTTAGACTATTTAAATCCTGTCAGTACAGCTAAAGGAGTTATTTTTCTCAGATTCCTCCTTTGTGCTGTATCTCTCTTCTAGATAGAGACATTCAAGCCTACCATTTTTCTTGTTTGGGTTTTCCACTTGCTTGTTTTCTTTGAGAAAATTGTAGATAATCCCTCCTTATTTAAATATTACAGCTGGGATCCAAATGAAAGTCTCAAACACAGCCTGGACTTGGAGAAACTTGGCCACAAAGGCAAATACTATGATTTAGAATGAGTGAGGGTGGGGGCTGAGGAGAGGACCGTGTATTTTAACTCTGTGGTGGAACTGCAGGCTTTTCCTAACATGCCATGCTAGAAAACAATTCATTTTGTTGTTCCTGTTTTTCCAGAGAACATCAAAGGTTTTTCAACTCTGTATTCTATACACATGGGAACTTACGAAGTAATTTGGTACATGATGTAGCATTTAGAAGCCACTCTCACAATTTACTAGTCTCCATTTTTTAAAGACCTCACACAGTAAAACTTTCCCCCACCCCGCGCCCAAAGTCTGTGGTAAAATTAAGTACATTAAGCTGTAAATCCTCAGTGAGCTATCTTCTGCTATGCCCATGCCTATGCTCTTCCTTAAATTCAAATGCCACCTTCTAGCTTCCCCCAGGGAAAGCTTTCCCTTAACATTCAACCATGAAAATTCTTAAACAAAGAGAAGGGGAGGGGGCGGACACGACACCCCAACAAACCTTCCTCCCTCTCTTCTCCCATAGGTAGACTGCTAAGCAGTAAAATCCCTGCAAGGGACTCACTGCCTACGAGCATGAAGCTGGTATGGCAAAAGAGCAGGGAGGACCGGCTAACCGCCCCTAGGCTTCTTCCAGCCCCATTACAAGCTGAAAATCAGCTTCCCTTCGGTCTGCCCTGACATCCCAAGAGCTCCGAGACTTTTCACAGCTGAACAATGCTGCGCATTCACTATTGAGCTCTGAAGCGCAGAGACACACCGAGAGGCCACTACACTGGTATTATTCCACTGCTTCAGCCTGTTAGCACAGCTATTAGCTGGCGTGCTCACTTTTCAAATCCCCATCACTTTGGAAACCCTGACTGCCATTATTTTATTACAAAGAGGCACAGGTTAAAAGAAGTTTAGCGGGGCATTTTCCTACTCTTGCCTTTTGGCATTATCTATAATATATTACTCATGTAGGCAGAATTTCAGTACAAAGCATCTCACAGTTATAGAAAAATTCCATTGGTATTGCAGTGTTTTATTAACAAGGATTTTGGCAAAAAATTTGTGATGTTTTTGTAATTTAGATCAGTGATAGAATGCAAACAGATGATCAGCCATAACTATTTTTTAAGATACTTGAACTGAATCAGGGCTTGCAAATACTTTCATTAACTTTATTCAGCCAAACAGAAGGCTGATGGTTCTCCTCCATGTAATCTTTCTTTTGCATCAATTTTGATATACAGCCACAGATGAAATCAGATATATTTGTTTCTACATCAAAAAGCATTTCTCTTCCAATACAGTAAGCCATGAGAATTGTTATAGGTTATATTCTTCCCCAGGACAAGTAGCATGGGGATAGTAAAGCAGGTTCCTTTTGCAATTGATCAACATCACTTAATAGAAACACCAAAATATATTAAAGTTTCCACTCCAATGATTTTTCAGTGAATACATGTTCTTCATAATCTACAACTCAAGGACTCAAAAACTTTTAAACCTTTAAACTATGCAGAGACCCTGCCAATTATAAATTCATTGTAAATTATTTTGAAGGTTATAAAAACAATCTGGGAGAAACATTCCCCTCCTGATGAAATTAGAACAAAGTTCTTTGAAAACAGTGACAAAGGCATCCGGCACTGAAGGCCTGAGCACTGATCAAACTGCCTGTGGTCATACTGCTGCCTTTTTTATAGCAATCGCTACGGTTGACCTTGACTCAGAAAAATGCAATCTCAAAAACTGAAAGAGCTCCATGTCTAAACTGTAATGTTCATGTGTACACTGGTAGACAGAAGAGAATGGATCAACATGGGCATGAGATCTTCAGTGGCAGAATTACCAGAGACAGCAGAGTCACAGCTGTAAGGATAAGAGTGTGTCTCAACAAGCACAGACCACATCCACTTGAATTATCAAGAAGGGGCTTCAACCTCAGTATTCCCCTGTGCCCTGTAAGGTACAACAATATAAAGCCATTTTTAGGACTTGACAAAAAGCATTGACACAAACTGTGTTTCTGGAAGTAAGACATGTAGCTCAGCAGAAGATAATACAAACCCTAATCCAATTTACTTACTATATTTAATGTACGTTGATGTTGTTATATATGTGTTTTATTTCTAATTTATTAATGAAGAATATTTAAGAGAAAGTCCTGATGCAGTGGATAACTTGTTGTTAATACTCTCACATCTGCCAATAATTTTGATCTTGGAAGAATAGTGCATGTGGAGTAATGTGAGACGATGAAAGCAAGCCTAGGAAAGCTAGAATGGAAGTCCTACCCACTCAATACTTTTAACCAGTCACCACTGTCAAGTTATAGGCTTTTGAGCTGTGGTCTTCCAGTTCATCAATTTTATTAGCAGTCCCATGCTAACATTGACATACAGGGATGGGAGCAAAACAAACAGCATAGGGATTTGCCAGATTGCTTACCAGAGGGACCATGTGGGTTCTTTGTTATCAAGGTCCACATGCCCTGAAAAGGATAGTTCAAACTTTAAGTCCCACTATGTCAGCACTCTGTCTCTTGCATCCAGAGGTGACAAGAAGCATATTTAAGATAAAAGACCTGATAATCACCATTAGCAAACAGGAAAACAATTATGGAGTATGCACTGAGTGTGTTACACTGGAGCCCACCATTTTCCCCCTGTATTGACATTCCTTTCTCTTATGTTTGCCTTTCTTCTTTCAAACTAACATAGCTGGTTTAGAAATGTATCACTGATACTGCTTTGAGCCTGTAATATTACTCTGCACATAGTGATGTAGCTAGGAATCCCTCCTTAGCACTCCCACTTGCCCTCTCCACTTATCTTCTTTGTTACAGAGATGAATAAGTGTGGGACAGTTCATACTGTTAGTTTAAATAAAGGTAATTCACTAGCAGCTCCACATTCCCATCTGAAATAGATTCATTTTAAGAAAAATAAATAAATAAATAAATAAAGGCTTGCCAAAGCAGAACAGAAGGAATATGAATGCAGACGCTGGAGTTTTTTGGGTTTGCAACGTGCTTACCACAGACTCTTCTCATATGAATTTTAAGGAAACATTTCTTGCGTTTAAATTAGAACTAGAATAGGCATTTTACTAATATGGACAAAAAAAAATAAAATCATACTTCTCATTACTAACTAGGTATCAGTAGTCCAAGAAAATTCTTCTTCACCCACTTAAAGTACAAGCTGTTCTTTGACACTGGGATGTACCACATCAGTCATGCACTAGGCCACCTAAAGGTTTCAGCTGATATTTCATAACTGTTTACATCCAAAGCTTTAAAATTAAATAAGCAGCTTCTGAAAATAGGAGTTATATTCTAAGCCACCATAAAAGTTAAATGCCTTTGGCACATTTTCTTTATGCATGTAAGTGCTGAACCCTTACTGTGAATGATTTATTCCTTCCCATCCTCAGAACAAGTGAGCTGATGCAAGAGTTACACTAGAGCTAGTACCCTGGGGGGTCCACCTCATGTGTTTGGTTAAATTAAAAAAAAAAAAATAAATCAGTTGTGTTTCTCCACATTATCTGATGCCACACTTTACATGAGCTCTCAACTGGAAAACTGATATTGAATAATGGCATCCATACAGCTCATCAGAAAGTCCCATTTGAAAAGGAAGGCATGCAGTACAACTTTAATAAATAAGAATAAAGCATTACAGTGAAGAGACTATAGAGACTATACATACTGAAATTTTAGCACTGAAGTTAGTCTGGTAACTTTGACGTTCCTCTCAGGTAGAGCTCTATGTCCCCACAAGGGAATTAGGCTCCAGTTCTCAGAACAGCCCTTTGCTGAAGGTTTCCAGAATTATTGTCCCTTGTCGATGGCTAAGCACTCAGGGCTTGAGGCAAAGGGAAGCTGAAGGACTACGGTAACTTTAGCAAATGGGTCCTGAAGCTAAGCATTTAGCTTGTAAAAGCAAACATAACTCATTGACTTGAGCAGCCAACAGAAAAAATGCAAATGGCTGCTCGGTGCAGAGCACAGTTTCCATCTACCCTAAATCTTCATTTGCCACATTAGGAACAGCATCAGGTGTAAGCCTTGCTAAGCAGAAGCCTAAAGAGACCAAGATCCACTTCACTATTGAAAAGACAACTGCAGAGGGGAAGAAAAGCTTCTCTCCTTACACCAGTGGTACAAGTCTGTCTACCTGACATGCCAAGTGCATTTAGATAGATGACTATTCTCAACCTTCTGATTTAAGCGGTCACCCCATCACTGCAGCCCAAGGGTGACACTGCAGCTTCTGACAGTGCTCCTGAGCTAGGGCACAGCTGGGTCTCCTCTAGCACAGCCACCCAGTCGCATGGGCAACAGAGACCTCAGGTAGTAAGTCCATAGGGTCAGGAACAAGATTATGCCCATTTGGTTACTCTTGCTGCAATAGCAAGACCCTTCCCTGTTCCTAAGTTGAGTGTAGAAGCGCTCTTGCACGGGTTAATATGACACGCAATCATTGTGGTGTCTTCTGGCAGCATGCTCAGACATATTTTTAATGACATAAGGAGAGGGGAAAAAAAATAATTAAAAAAAAAATCTTTCAACTATATGCATATGTTTACAACACATCTGTTGCCAGATGATCCAATTTACTTTGAGGGAAGGGAAAAGAATGAAAATTTGACCTGTTGTCACACCACACTATTACAAACCTCCATTTTTACTGGGAAAATACAGTAAAAGGTTAAGTAGTTTTGCTATAATGTTATGCTCTGCAATTGTAATAAAAGTAGAATTGGTATTAAGTTGCTGAAGCCTACAGGTTTGATGGATAGAATATGCCAAGTCAGAAGACAGATAAAACTTCTTCTTTCTTCAGCACCTACATGCACCAGTGACTTGGATGATCCTGAGCTTGGGGCCAGAGACAGCAAGCCATTGGAAAACACTTAGTGTGCAGATCCTGTAAACCAATTCCTCTCTCAACGCCTTAAACTCCTGCACTTCCCTGCTTATTACAATAGTAATGGCATCTTGAGATCTTCATACAGAGGTCAGTGGTCATGACTTTTCAAACCTGCCTCACTTGCTGCCATAAACAGAAGGAAAGGGTAATCTCAACTTTGCTGAGCTTGCTTTTATAGTGAAGAATCATCAGTTTAACTAATTGCAAATCAATTTTACAGGCATATGTGAATATCTTTTTTTAACCACCTTTTACTACAGCATGTCAAAATTGAACAGGCAATCACATGAACAAAAAGGAGGGCCCCTTCTGGGTTTTTTTGGGATTTGGGGTTTTTTTGTCTTTTATGGAAGCATACTCCCTCCTTGTTGCATTAGGCTCAGTTTACACTCTGATCATAACAAAAGATGTTTCCTTCTGTAGATGTTACTCTATACTTCCATCCTCCATCAAAAACAGCCAGGCTTGTAAAAACAGACATGTCAAAAGGTTAAGAAATGAACAAATAGATTTTTTCCAGCTGCAGAAAAGTAGCTGACAAACTCAACCCTTCGGATCACAGGAGAGAGGCATTACTAAACCAAATGTCTGGTATTGATTTAAAATGGAAATAAAGGAATGCATTAAATTAATCTAACAAAAAAAAAGTTATCAATTGCATGAAGAAATACTTTCAATTTGAGAAAAATGAATGATCTCTAAGTAGGAAGAAAAACATCTGAACTGATACATGATTTAGTATATACATTATAAATACAAAGTAAAATCCATTATAATAGACATCCAGTTTGAGTAATCATTATTGAAATAGTAAATACAGAATATTAGAAATAAACATGTATCAGTATTAAAGTTGTTCAGCAGAGACTACAAATATTTTATAAACTTGACATACTCATTTATTACAGAGGTTCTATCGAATTTGTAATGCTTCTAAATATTTGATACTTGGCTTTCAACATTTAGCTTTTATGAAGGATGCAAAATTATCTGTATTTTTTCCTCTGCTTGCATCCTTTAAACCCAGACAAAAACTTACAAGCAAAGTTCTCTTTCCCCACCCTGCCAAAGAAGGTATTTCCTAAGGCCTTTCTTTTCTTCTCTTTCCTCCCCACCCTCCAGTAAGTGAAATTAAAGGTCAGCAAGTATTCAGGGCAGTGGAAAGCCCCAAGTTATAAAAATAAATGAATTAGAAAAGCTCTCCAAGATTATAATAACTGGACATGTACTCTAGACCATTCTCAAAAGCCAGACATGGTTATGGAAATAAATCAAGTATCCTGACTTTGCTAGCAAACATGATTAAAGTATATTTATAAGCACTGTGAAAAAATACATCATACACAGGTAAAACACATCTCCCCAAATATATGCTCTTGTTATTCAAGAGATTAATCCCTGAAAGAAACAATGATACAATGCATTTTCCATCTGCTGTTTTTCTCTGTGTACTCTAAAGGCACAGGAAAATTACATATTTTTAAAATAGATAATTTTATATATATATTATTTAAATATTTTCTTACTCCTTTTGATAGACTGTAATAAAATAGTTATGTTTTATATACTAGTCAAAATCCTTGCAAGAAGATTAAATGCTAATATAAATCCATCACAGGCAGTGAGCAAAATACTTAGGTTCTTAATTTTCAGACCAGTCCAGTCTCATTGCATTGTTTCAGAGTCCCTGTTAAGCCCACCTGGGGGTTTTCCTCTCCTCTGGCTCTGGATCACATGCTCTTGAGCCCCATTAGTGCTCACAAGAGCAGTAAAGATCCTGTGGCCACCCAACTGAATTTTCACTGGCATCAGGCTTCCACTCAAATTGGGAAGCTGCTTGATTTCATGCCAGAGGGAGGGAGTGACAGGAGTACATTGCCCAAGGACTACAGGGAGAAGAGGGCTGTCCCCTCTATCACAGCACCAAAGCGTTTGGAAATCTCTGGGAGAACAAAGGTACCTGCACAAACCAGCAAGGACAGACATCCCCAGGACTGGACCCCCTTTTTTTTTTGCATGCTCAACTAGAATATGTGCCTGTTCCTTTACCTACAAAGGGGCCTTCAGGGATGGGTTATTATAAAGCACGACAAGAGAATTTGATGACAGACAGACAGATCCTATCCTCCTTTTATCCTCATTTAAATATAAGCTTAGGTATGCAGTCTCATTGATTTAACTGGAATCGTGAAATCTTATAACACACACATGTGTGTGTAAGTGTACATGGAGCACATTAGTTTCTGGATAGACACCACTTCCAATCAGCTGATTCAAACAAAACTGAGTTGCAATAAATTTCAGTGGCTTCAGAAGTACAGTTTGAAGATTTGTATCGTGTGTTAGAGCTAGTTCCTTTGGGCAGTGCTAATTGCATCCTTTTCCTTTGCTTCCACATTCTCCCACAACAAAAAGTATAACCCCACTTCATCTTCTGCAGAGCGCTTACATGGAGACCAGGACACAAAACTGACTTGTTCTGAACCACAGAAAGGTAAACTATTGAGCTTGGATTTCCCTGAAAGCCATCAAATTAAAAAGAGAGACTGCTTCTACAAGGGTTTTAGTAATACTAATCAAATGTTAGCAATTTTTAGAATCTTCCAATCCCAAAATGATACTAGAGTGGTATTTGAGACCATGATCTTCTTGATCTTTGAATAAAGACAACTACTTATGTTTTCACATGCGTCTCTACAACATACTTCCACAAATCAATCACTAGAGAAAAAGCAATGCCAACAGCAACAGGAATAAGGTAGTATACTGACACGCACACACACACACACACACAAAACAATTCTACAGTTTCTGCAAAAATTCATCATAAAGTATGTCTGAAACACTCAAACTGCAAATTCCAAATTCTCTCTGTATTGTCCTCTTTGCCCCCCCGACCCCCATAGAAATGGCAAATTAAATACCCAGGAATAACATATTTAGTGTTTTAACACACCTTTTCATTCCTATACACCTATGTCAGCCCACATAAATCACACATGATGATGATCAAAACAGCCCCATAGCATTTAATATTTGCCATTCAGGTAGTGAATTAAAGGAATTTGTGTACATCACCAAGACAACAGAACACACACATACTGACATGAAGAGATGAACAAGCTGCAATAGCCAAAGGGAATGGTCATCCCAGCTATGACAAAATCAACAACCAATTCAGGAAAAACCCTCAGAAAATTTTTGGCATCTGATACCCAGGGTATCAGTATTTTTTGGTTTTCCTTGCTACTTCATTCTTGGAAATTAAAGTTTCCCTAGCAATTATGTGAATTATCACAGTAAACTTCCTATTTTAAATTACTCAACAGTCACTAAGTGCTTACATTATATAGCTGGCCCATGAGAAAAAAAAAAAAAAACACAAAAAAAATCCAACACACAAACAAAAAAATTCCATATATACTTTTACAGAACAGTATTACTAGTTGTTTGTTGTTTGTTTGGTTTGTTTTTAAATAAAAGATTCTCTGCTTTTAGAGTCTTATGGGAACTGCAAATATTGGTAAACATTTAGAGGAAGTAGGCAAAAGTGAGAAATATAGAAAAGATGAAAAAAAAGAAAAGTTTATCCCAAAAACTTGTCCTGCAGCAAATACAGATTAATTTTCACTGGAGGCATAACTCTACATATACTACACATTTATCCCAACATATAACAGATAATTAGCTACTACTGTTTTAAAACATTCTAGAAATGTTATTGTCCAGAAACATATCAGCAGAGTAAGCCCCCAGCTCCCAATTACTTCTGCACTTGTGAAGCTGTGTTAATCTCTTGGAGATGTTCAGCACAGGATTAACAAGTGGCTAAGAGCCATCCTCTCATTCCAATTTTAAAACTGCAGTTTTGATACCACAGCTGGACACCTGCCATCACTGCGGGCCTCAAAGATGAATATGGCTTAAAAAAAAAGAGCATCTTTCAGGAAAATTCTTCCTCCTCATCTGCTGCTCTGCATCATCTTCAGTCTCCTTGGAGAGCGTGTTTATTCCATTGCCAGTTTTGCATTCCAGCTCCAGAAAGCTGCAGGCATACAAAGCAATATCTTTCAATTATTTAAGTTTGGGAGTCCTCCAGAATTGCTTTCCATAAGCTGTCCGGGAAATGCTGCTTGGCAAATTATTTGCACTATGGCTAGGACTCAAACTCCCTGTACAGACTACATAAAGGACTGATGGAAAAGACTTGCTTAAAATAGTAATGTGCTCCCCACCACATACACACACTGCATCACTAATCTGCACTGACATAATCTGGCAAGTGAAATGGGAAGAAAAAGTCTATTTTCTGCCAACAAAAGAGGAAATTAATTAGTGGGATATTAAATAAACAATAAGAACATAAGAACAAAACCTGCCTCACCCTCTCAAACTTCTTAAATGCACAGATTTACATTTAGAGCACATCTTTCTTTATTCTCTCTTCCAGACACATGGCTGAGTTACTGAAGTTCCAAGTAGCACCAAAGCCACAGAAGCTACATACATGAACATCTCTCTAGTAAAAACAGACTAGAACCTACCAGCCGAGTTTCTTTCCCCAAGGTATGTCTGAATACTGCATTTTCATTTTTTTTCCAAATGGAGTTATGAAAGGATAGAGTTGTTTGTTTGGAGTGTTTTTTTTTTAATAATTACTATTTTTAAAGTACTATTTTTCCTAATCCAAAACCAAAAGGCTACAAATCTTCAGAAAAATCAGAAAGGAGAGGAAAAGAAAACAAACATAATGGCTGTGCAGCTACATAAGCAAGAAAGACTCTTTCTCTGTTTTCTAAGACTTTTTTGAGTAAAAACATCCTTTTGAACAGAAGCAGCACTTAAATCTGAGCCTCCATCTGGAACAAAGAGTTAAGTCTAACAAAACCAAGATCTAAGTTACTTGAGGACATCCCAATAGTAAATAGCACTCCTTGCTAGCAAAGACAAACTCATGCTTATTGCAATAGGCCAGTTTCATACATATACAAGGTTCATCAATAAGCTAAGGGTAGAGTGCCGTGCAGAATAAGGAACCAGCCACTGACGTCTGCTGAAAACACGGTAATAAAAAATGCTGACCTTTCGATTAAGTAGAATTTAAAATTTTGAAGAGTAGAAAGAGTTTAGGTCATAGAAACATGTTAACTACACAATGCACAGGGCACAGTAGACAATGCAATTGCCGCATATCCAAAACCACCTGGTATTGTTTACTATCACCGGTCACGTTCACTATGGCTTATATTATATTATCAGTAGTACAATGCATACCCAAGTAAAGTGTTCATAAAGAGTCAAAATATTACTTGACATTACCCTAGCATTAAAAGATAAGTTCTAGCTGTATTGGCAAGCAGCACATACACTGCTTAAGCACCAAGCTGAATTACAACTACAATTTATTTCTCCATCAATGTTAAATAGCAGCTATTCCTTCTGTGCATGCCAAACAATCGATTCAAAAGAAAGCTGCTGGAAAATACAGTGAACTAAATGGAGCAGTTATGAGCATCACCAGATGCAAACTTCCCCACATTTATTAAAATATGCCCTGTAAATGTCAGTAAAACTCTTCACAGGTAGGGGCCAGCACCTTGTTCACTTAAGCTTCAAGGAACCTACATGACCATCCTTTCATGTGTTCTTACCAAAGTTTGCAACAAGGAAGCTGCAAATGGCAAAAGACTGATTAATTCAAGTTTTTCATTAATTTTTTTAAACTTCAGAGCTGTGTGAATTAAAGATAAAGTAAGT
Organism: Chloroceryle amazona; assembly: GCA_027560015.1. Lineage (NCBI taxonomy): Eukaryota > Metazoa > Chordata > Aves > Coraciiformes > Cerylidae > Chloroceryle > Chloroceryle amazona. Next base: position 65,410 of record JANHFX010003036.1, read on the forward strand.
TTACTCCCTAGAAATCATATTAAAGTACGGAGTGAGTCAGGGCTCCTAGAGAGATAATGGAAATCATGTCTTCAGATAGGCTTTGCAAAGCTCCATTTTAAATTGAAAACTCTGTCAAATCCTGAGGTTTAATTAGTCCTGGCAGGTCTAGACTGCTGGGAACATTTCTATAATTTCCACCATCAAAATAATTATTGAAGGTTTTAAGGTTGTATGGCAGGGAAAAGAGATGGGATAGCAAAGGAGGCAGCTTGTTTCTCACCGCCAGCATCGCAATTTTTTACTTCTCAGTTCTGCACCCAACTTTGATCAAAAAAGGAAAATCAACTTGACCCAGCGATAACACTCAAAGCCTCTGTACAGACAAACAGAAAACTAATTTAATAATCTTACAGCTTCCTCCCTCAGGCAGCGCTAAGCAAATGAGCTACATCTTCCTGAACAAAAAAATCACAAGTAAATACAGGGTTTGTGTTTTCAGCTCCTTCCTGTGCAACCAGCAACAGTTCTGTTCCTCTCACTACTGTAATCTGAATCCAAGAATTTGGAGATTTTATGTCACAATTGTTGAAAAATGACTTATTAATCATATTTCATGCACGTTTCTAACACATCTGAGGAATCTGGAGGAAGCAAGGTTTAAATTTCAGCTGCACAAAAGAAAACAATTTCTGTCAGGCAATACCCGACCCAGTTCCAAGTTTCAGCTATTTTTAATAGCCTTGGATTTGGCCACCATGTTCAAATATTGATAATGGCTCCAATTCAGCAAACAGCAATGCGCACTTTTATCTTTATCACACATGCTTAACTTTGGTCTTGTAAGCAAAGAAGGAAGGTCAGAGCAATCTCATCTTTCTACTTAAGTAGAGTTGCCCACTTTCATATTAAGCATAACCTACATGAATTTACTTAAAAGTAATGTGTTCATTAATTCACTAGCAACACTTCTACTCTATTTTATTTTTTATTTTTAATTAAAAGCTATTTCATCACAATTACACAGCTTGACTAGACTGCAGCCATATCACTGATCAGTTGTGGACTGTATTATCCTACAGAGACATTTTATTTGGGTTTGCTGTTTTGTTTTGGGGTTTGTTTGTTTGTTTTAAGTATGCATTTTTACAGAGTAATGTTACAGAGTGAAAATACAAAAAGAATTCCCCAGAATAAGTCCAGAGGCCAATATATTAAAGGCAGCTCTTATAGATGTACTGAGGAAAAGACAGATATGTTCACGTTACAAGCTTAGCTATTGATTTCTGAGCATGCATTTACAACGTACAGGTGTAAATGTAGCAGCAGGACTATGAGCTCCCTTAACATTGCTCAGCTTACAGGAGGAGCAACCACAGGACCACCAAGTCGCCACCATCACTGTTGGACTACATTTAATGTTAACTGAAGCATATACTATCAAGACAGTCCAGATAGAGAATATAAACATATGATCTAGATTCGTACTATCAAGGCAGCAAAGAATAAAAGTAATTTTACAAAAACTAGGATCAAATGCTAAACAAGGATTCGCATTTTTACTTTTCTTGCTACATTGATTAGAAACACCTCATGTCACTTCATTATTTATTCTTAATACAGATCTAGCAAGTATAAGTATATGGAAAATAGTCTGTGTTACATAAGCACAGTCATTACATCATATCAGGCTAATGTGCAGAGAAGCTCTGATCTTGTAAAACAGGCAAGTCCTAAATTTTAAGCATTTACAACATTTTTGCTTTTCTTCAAGTTAAGCACGTATCTATCACCCTTTCCCTTCTACAACTTAGAGGAGTGGAAACAAATAGAAACTGCAGTAGATATATCCTTATAAACGACATCTTTATGATTTTAGGTTAAGAACGAGTTCAGACTAATGACAGAACATAAGTTAAAACATATTCTCCGACTTCCTCATAGCTTTTCTCTGCCAAGAGCAATTAAGAGTACTGCATCTTTGGGGAGTGATGAGGAAGGGAGGGAATACTTGATGAGGTTATGACCCTTTCTCTGATAAAAAACAAAGATCTCCGACTCCATTCCACAAGAGAATGGATATTGAAAACTCTTACCCTTCTGATTTTCCCCTGGAATTAGTTCATTCTTCTGAAGCCTTACAGCAGGATCAGCATTACATTCAGATCTGTGGATTGTTACATTCTAAAAAAAAAAAAGTTGATCTCTCAAAATCCAGGTGAGGCTTTTGGTTGAGTTCCCTCTTTGATCTGAACAAGTCAACCCTGAATTCTGAGTTACATGCCTCTGAGCAGGCATATTCTGTATTACATGTACTCACAGCAGAAAAAACATATTCATGAGCACTTGCTTTTATTGTGTCTAAAGCAGCATTTTTCATTCACTCTTCAGCCAGCTGGAGCCTGGGTGATCACTTTCAGTAAAAACAGCTGTGGCCATGGCCATGATCCCTGCCTGAGGGTCCCTAAAGCTCAAAAAAAAAAGCCTTTGAATATGGGCATACACATTATGACCTCCAGACCCTTCAAATGCAAGTATTAGAGAAAATAACAGAGGCAATTATCCTTCACTGCACAAGGGACGTTAGCCCAGTTTTCTCCATTACATGCAAACAGCAATATTTCTGCTCTTGTAGTATCTTGGAGAAGAAAACCAAACCAAACTCAAAATAAATCAAAATTTATTTTCTTCCTGTAGGTAAGGCATGCACCATCACCTAATCTGAAATGGCAAACTACCTGGTTCTTGGGGAAAAAAAAAACAACAACAACAACAAAACCCAAATGAAAACAAACAAAACCCACCAAAACAAAGAAACAAAAAAAGCACCAGACAAACAAACAAAAACCCCAAACCCAACAGAAATGCAGCTTTTTTCAGATAGGATGACTACAAGCCTTTCTCTACCAAACAGGGTGTATATATCTAAACCAAAATGATGACTGCTTTACTTCTGGCTGATTCAACCTCCCATCACTACCACCTTTTAAAAGCATCAGACTGAATCTTTTCTCTCAATGTGGGAAGAGAAGAAAGCTGTAACTCCTGCCATACTACTTGTTCTCCTCCAGTGATGGAATACTCTCAATTAACCAGTTGTCAGTGCAATCATATACTATTATAAAACCAGAAACCTGAGAAATGGAATACAATAGTTTTACAGATTTTCTTTCCAGCCACTTCTATCGGGATTCTCTAGGATTACCTTTAATCCTGTAATCAGAATGACTAATTGACAATGGGGCTAAGAATTTGCCAAAACCACCCTAAAATGATACCTTTTTATGCCAAGGGAGTAAAGCCGAGTTAGTTCCATCATTGAAAAATGGAAATAGGCTACTGTTTTGTTCATGCTGAATTGGAGAATACACTGTCATCTCAGCTTGCTTTAGAGGAAAAAAAAATAAAATAAAATTCTACCTGCCCACTAGGATTTCACATGGAGATTGTTATCACAAATTAGCTATTGTGGTTTAACAATTCCCTTCTTTTGAGCACTGAAAACACAGCCTTGGACATTTGATTAACAAATTCAGTTGTCCCGTGCATAAACACAAGAAAAGATTCCTTTGAAAAATGGGATAAGCACACCACTGGCACTCTTTCTAAGGTTCATAGGCACCAATGAGAAGAAACTTATAGTCATGCATACTATTAATTTGCTTGCTGGCAACCTCACTGTTTACCCGACTGTTCACTTCCCATTTATACTAGGAGAAGCTACAAAAAGACATTTCAAGAGAAATTCCATAGCTCAACATAAATAAAGGATTAGTTGGTGGGTACTGCTTTCAAGATAAGGAGATATATATACTAGCAGTAAAGGCTTCTGAACTAATAAAGCCCTTATAACCACAGGATATTTACTTTATACAAAAATTGGCTTCAAATGCTTTCGATACAACTGCTAGCTTCAGGACAGCCAACAAAAGTACTACCTGTTTGCACAAAGTGAAGTGAAAATGGAATTACAAAAAAAAAAAAAAAAAAAAGGCAAGCAAAGAAACAAGCAAAATACACCACCAAACAAACACCTTGCCTGGGTTGAAACTCAGACTTGTTTGATTCCAGTATTGTCACTCAGTTATAAATGAGGGATGAAACAATGGTTTCAGAACATACTTGAGTAAGCAAAAAAACCCCAGCTTTTAAACAGGAATATACCAATCACTGAACAAATATTGTTTAAAAAAAAAAAAAAAAGAATATCCACCAAGATAGCACCCTAAAATCAGCACTCCTGTTTACTTTGCTTCCAATAGAATGAAGTAGAGATTTGGAGAGCACAGATCATAATTCCAGGTTTTATTTAATTATCATTGTACAAGGAATAAGCTAATCTGGGCACTGCATTCAAAACACAACCAAATATTTATACCAAATCATTGGTAAATACAAACCTAGGACTTTGAAAAGTAGCACTTACTCCTTGAAAGCCCACACATTTCTGGTGTATTTTACAGGCAAATCCATTTCTCTGCATCATTCCCCAATCCTTAAAGTAAGGGCAGGGTCTCCTTTCTTCCTCCCTTTATAGATGCAGTTTCAGAGGAAACCACCAGAGACTTTTTTGTTTTCTCCTCGGTGTGTATTTGCACATTGACTTCTCCAAACTGGGATAGTTTAACCAGTCAATCAAATGATACCTGCATTTCTCCTGTTCATGATACTGAGATTTTTACCTTTTTTTTTAAACAATATGGTTCATGCTTTCCATTTTGGATTGTAAACTGCAGTACAGCAGGTCCTTCTGAATTCTAGTACCATGATGCTACTTCCCTTTAAAACAAGTGGAAGAGATCTGTAAAGGCTTCAGAGCTGTAATATGAAACTATCATTGTAAAAAGTCTTGAAGCTTATATGTGTATATAAGAACTATATTTTGTAAATCCATAGGACAAAAGCTAACTCAATGATCACTGTAAATAAATCTCCCAAACAACTGTCAACATTTTGACAAATCCCTTGAGTTACAACATGGAAGAAGATTCACCTGAAAAAAGAGCCAGCCATCAAGCTTCAGTTTTCTGTTCTAGTCATAATTTACCTTGCTCCAGCTGCAATCGGCCATCTCCTGTAACAATACTAGCAGTAGGAATTAAAGAGCTTTATGACAGTGGATAGTTTGTAAATATATGATTGGCAGCAGCTCCTTTTTTGCCTAAGGATAAGACCTGGGACATCAGAATAGAGAAGGGCAGTGGGCAGAGTGAAATATCATTAAATACTATCTATGGAGCAGGGAGGGGGGGAAGAAGAGGAAATTCCCCTGAAATGACAGGTTAAAATTCTTCCCTATAGGTTGCCCAGAATACAGTCAAGTTCCTATCAGGTTCCTTAGGCAAGGCAGGGACACGTTGAAGTATTACAGGCAAGGAAATAAACAGACCCAGATTTCAAAGCCTCACCCCAGAGCCAACAAAAACCCTACTTTCCCCCTGCAAGCTGTGTCTGTTGCTCTGTGTAAAGTTATCATTTACATCCTTTTCCAACTTGGCATTAAAAGTATCATATTGCCCTGTCTGGAAGAGAAACAGCCCCTCATTTACTTAAGAGGCAAGGTATGTTTTTATTGCTCAAGTCCATACGCTCCATTATTTCATTAGCACAAAGTTAATGCTACAGAGGAGGGAAAATGAGCTACAGTCACTTCTTCAGCATGCATGATGTAGAACAGCTTACTAAGTGCTGAGTTAATCTTGAATTCAGCCTTCATACTGCATGAAGTTGGGCAAATCCACTGCACAATGGGATTCACCCTGCAAAATATTTATAGCCAGCAAGGTTAGCAGCAAAACTCCATGGCAGGTTGGCTCAGGGATGGCTAAACAATTCAGATGCAAAACAAACAAACATACCCAAAAGAAGAAAATTCTTACATTCTTGCTGGTCTTGCTCCTGAGATATCATGGTTTGCATGCTGGATGAGAGCAAGAAGAAGTACGTGCATATATAGCTAGAGGATGGGACTGTGATGGGATAAATCTACTAGTGATAAATCAGCTTAGCTGTGTCAGGAAGTCATAGCTCTTTTCCTCTAAGGTAGGAATTGTAACACAAGCACTTAGACATGAGCATGTCAGCCTCTCTAAATCTATAAATCCTTCATTCATTTTAAGTTAATCACTTGCTTAAATGCCTTGCCCCAATAACTTTGTAATACTGAGTCCAAATATGCCAATATCTGTTGCAGTAAGCACATTTAAATCATATTTTCTCTAAGTTAACACTAGAATTGTTGTTACTGGCAGCACAACTTACCAGACTTACAAAACTTCTGTTTTGTTTTTTTTTTTTTTAAGCAGAGAAATAGCATCTATAATACATGTAAGTTTTCTGGACATTCCATTCCCAAATCTCATTTAAATACAAAATATTGTTGTAACATCTTGACATGAAGATCTCAACATACCTTAAAATACACTGAATAAACTTCAGAAGACTACTCAGTCACAATTATACTGTAGACACAGGGACATAGCACAGTGATACTAAGATGATGTGCCAAGGTCACACAAGAAGGCAGTAGCATTCACGTGCCCAAAACATTGTGTGAGCCTCTCAAGTGCCATGGCTGTGATTCAGCACCAGCTCAGATGTCTCCCTGCCCATGCCTCCTCTGCAAAATCCAGCTGTGCTGCTAGAGCCTATTTCTGAATACAGGAGGAGAGAAATGCAGTCTGTAACAACACAAGCATTATACATGATTTTAAGCAGGACCCCAGTCTTAAGCAGATGCACACAGCAAAAACTTCCTTGCTCCACAGAAAGCACCTTCAGAGGCCTCTATATAGTCTTCAAAAATCACCTAAATAAGACTGGAAATAGAATAAGGCCTACATACATATATATATAGATGACCATTTTAAACTGGCTTACCAATTGCTTAACCAATCCCTGGCTAATTAAGTCAAAAGAACAAGTTTCCAGGGATTCATTTGGAGGTTAGGCCTTGCGTAAGCAGTCAATGAGTTAAGAAACACCAGCCATGAGGACTTGGACTGACTGAAGGCCACCTGAGTGTGATCCAAAACAGACAATAAAAAAATCTCTGTGTGTGTGTATTTCCTTCAGGATATAGTTTCTTAAGAGTTTTCGTGGTGTTGTTCTCAAAGGTGGTAGTTCACTGATCAGCCTAAATTACAGATTCTAGTGCAATGTATTAGTCCATTGAAAGGGACACATTTTAAACAGAAAATGGAGTTAAATGCAGTGTCCTTAGAACCTTTAACCAGAACCTATGTATCCATTTATTTACCACAGCTGTAAAGACACTGTAACACTGTGTATTTCAACATTTATTGCATCAGACTGTTTAAGAGTATCCAATATTGATAAAGAGAAATCTTGACATTTTAGCAAGAATAATCTCTTGAGAGAATCCAGAGAGATGATAAGGGAACTCTCTACAATAGAAATCATAGTTAGGACTGAGCCAACAAGCAAATTTATGAGCCATTATTTTACCTTAATTTTTTGGTCACTAAATCATATACAAAGGGTTAATAGACATAATATGAAAAACTCCACACCTGAGTACTTTGAAGAAGCAGATAATACTATGTGCGTATACATATAGAGAGAGATAGCTAAGCAACTATTCAATGTTACAAAAGCAGTAGGGGGGGTTGTGTTTCTGAAAATGGAATTCTCTTGTGTGACTTTTAAGAATTCCTTCACTGATGACTTCTAAGCCTAACATTCAAAATTCCATTTAGTCTTAGACAAATCCATTTCACTTTTGAATGAGCTTCATAAGGTTCTTATGCTAAGAGGAAAAAACAAACAAGCCAACAAAAACAGAACCCACAAAAGCCAAAACAATCAAGGCTATATTACACACAGGAACTAAACACCTATTTCCTCTTTGTTCAGTAAGTAGGCCACAGACTCTTTCTTCCGAAACCCCTTCCATTTAAAAACCTGAGGGGTTTTTTTCAGGCTTTGTTTGGTGTTTAGATTTCAGGGACATGTATACAAAATCACTGAAGAACCCTCCCTTGCATTGTTGCTAATGTTTGCAACACAACATAGTCGAAGAAAGAAAGGTAAGACATCTAGTTAAAGGAGAAACACCAGCCTCTGTCCTCCTTCCAGTCTACTTAAGGAACACTTCTCAGCCAGGAGACACCACTTTGGTAGGGAGCTACAAAAAGCAAGGCAGAAACACTGAATCTTTCTCTCCTTTCTAACTCTCAGCCAATCTGATTATCAGGGTTTTCAAGTGCTCTGCCAAGATACTGAGAAAAGATCACAGGATAAAGTTTAACAGCTACAACTGTGTGATTTAAGAACGAAAGTGGTTTGAAGTCATCATGTTCAGCACGGTTTCCTCTAATTACTGGATCATTTCCTATCTGGACAAATATAGCTTTCGATTATACAGTTGCTAAAATACCTGTGATCACAGATGACTGTTATATTCAACAGCATCCAAAGTTCAAGGTAACAAAGCGAGCTCAAAGTAGCTTTTATCTTCCTTTCCCCTTAACCCCTTAAGTACCCTGAGATAGCTATCATATAGTAATGTAAGACACTTTGTCTGCAAACTGCCAAAAAGGGGGGACACTGCGGGGGGGGGAGGGGGGGGCATGACACATGGAATCCTACAA
>JANHFX010003036.1:74100-106932 GCA_027560015.1 Chloroceryle amazona
GGGCGGGCGGGGGGGGGGGGGGGGGGGGGGGGGGGGGGGGGGGGGGGGCATGACACATGGAATCCTACAAAAACTTTCTGGATTTAAACATTACCTGTAAAACGGGCTGTTTAATAGTTCTGTACAGTTTTACTCTGTAACCTGCATTCCATTCAAAACCTTTAGAATCACTTTGGACCATCTCAGAGCTTTAAACCAGGGATTGTTCCCTTTTTCCTACCGAAGGAAAAAAAAAAATCAAAACAAAGAAAGAAAGGAAAAAAAAAAAGGAAAGAAAGAAAACGAAACCACCAAAAAAAAAAACCAAACCAGAAGGAATGTGCATTAATTACAAAGTACTGAGTGACCTGGATTAGCCTTTATTCCATGTCAGCAGAAAAGAATTCCTGACATCTGCATCAATTACAGGGGAAGAATAGGCTGTTCCAAGTGGATTTCTTGTGAGAAATAAATAAAGAAAATCAACTTTTAGCTTATTTGGGTGGTTAACTCTAACACTGTATAATCTACTAATGCGATAGTACCTTTCTTGTAAAACCTTTCAAGTTATTTTAGGAACACAGCAGTATTTAACCTCACCAAGTTCCTGCCAGTGCTGTTTAATTCTAAGTTTTAGGAGGCCAGTTTTCACTTATTTACAAAAAATCATAAGTATTTTAATGAAGTGATTATGCCTACTCCTAAAATAATAAGAAGAGGTGCACTTACTTTCAAAAAGAACACCAAAAAATTGTGAAGAGTGCAAAATAATCATTTGCTGTCAGAAATCCTTTATTATACTAACAGACAAAAGAGGCTTGATCTGTTCAGCTTACACAGTCCATAAGTGTCTGTCTGAGAGTGACAACCATTTCTTCAATCAAACAGAAGTTTAATGTTGGAAGCTAAACACACAGACATGTTCAGTCTAGAAACAGGACCGAACTGATGGCATAATTAGGGATAAAGTCTCTTTGTCTTGGTTGATTTTTCAACATAAGCTATTGCTTTAAAGACTAAATCTCTTTCAAAAATGTGTGATACAGCAGAAACAAAATGCTTTCAACTCAGGCCTTCAGCTTCCAAAGACCCGGTTATGCAGGGGATGGGCTTGAACACCTTCTGCAGTCCTTCCAGGATTTAGAAACTTCTAGTGACCCCTCCAACAGGTGCAGATTTAGCATTTACTCTGTCAGAAAGTCCACATATTTTCTTCAAAGTGACCAGAATTAATTTAAAACTCAAAATCCTTACTTTTCTTCCCATAGACCAAATGCAATTGACATGCAGAATTACTGCTGCGGACACCAAAATCTAGTACTGGATTAGTAAGAATTTGAAAGGCCAATTAACCAGAAAAACTATATAGAGAGCACTTAGTTTTAATAACATAAATTTTAGCTGTATACTAGATAAAAAAGTATCCAAAGTCCCCTTCCAATAGAGAACATCTCATATGTAATGATTTTGCAGTTCTTCATAAAGTCAAAGACAACAAGGATGTCACCTCTGCAGAAAAAGACTGTGCACTAAGGTTAAACATTTTTGAGTCTGAGACTTGAAAGATTATTTTAATTTGTAAGAAAAAGAAAAAAAAAAAGGGCTGAAATGTTTGTACTGGGATTTTCATATATCTGTACTTAGTAACAAAGTAAGTCTGCCAAACACAGTACTTGAATACATCCAGGCTTGAGGAAACTTGTCAGAATGTCTAACTTGGCAGAAGAAGATTAAGCACGGTCTAGTCTGGTCAACAGGCAGTATTTTCATCCCTGCAAGATACAGGGTTTCATTTTTGAGGTTTTAGGTTTGTTTTTCTGTATGTGTGTTTGGGGTTCTTTTGTTTGACTGATTGGTTTTTAAATTCAAATTCAATTCTAAAAGAGTTATAAAGGCTCAAACATGGAACCAAGGAGTCTCCCTGTATATCAGTGCTCACAAATGCGTTTGTTGGCCTATGTCAAAGGAAAACCATGTTATATCACTTTTCTTCAAACTCAGAAGGGAAAAAAAAAAAAAGGCACAAAAGAAAATGCAGTATTTTTTCCCCTCCATACATTATCTTCAGTATGATTCCACCAACCGCCCAAGCTTCCCTCCTCCCTTTCCCCTCTATGTTCTCCGCATTTTACATTAAAGATTTCCTGGTGTGACATTATCAGTGTGGCCTTTCCAGCTCTTTCATTCACATGCATAGAAGGGTGTGGGTAACTTATAAAAGTAGCTGCAAAGTAAATATGCCTATAAACTTTGACAATTTTATAAAAAGCAGTTATTTGGCCTTATTTAGAAGTGACAACAGTACAGTGACATTTTCCCACATAGATAAGTGCTAACCTGGTTTTGGGTATTGTACACTTCAGTCACAGCAGTAATTCAATGAACTTTAAAAGCTTGTATGCTGATTTTTATTTTCAGCAAAACTTTTATTTCCCCACCTCTCAAGGAAGGCACCCACAGAAGCTACCTTCCAGCTATCTTCTAAAACCATGAAAATCTAAAGAGAAGAAGAAAACAAAACAAAAAGCAAAAGAAATCTAAAAGTATTTTTTCATTTAAGAAAAAGTACATTCTTAAACACCAAGAGAAGATACAAAGCTCAGCCAGATAATCCCCAGTAGGGCACTTAAAAAAAATAACTAAAAAAAATATAAATCATTCAAGTTGGAGGAGAGCAGAGGCAGGAAGACTTTAACCTGCCATCTAAACAAAATCTCAACCACCATCTTCAGTCTGCTCACAAAAAGGAGGGTTCGGCTCTTAAAAATGTGTGGTTATTTTGGTGGTTTTGGCTCACTCTCTCATGCCCTGGTTACACAACCCCACCTGGGGCCAAAGTCAGCTCTGGTCGGGTTGTACTGTTCCTCTCCATGGCCAGGAGACCTCAGCAGTGCACAAGACATAGGAACATGCTGGGATGGTTGGATTTAGAGCACAAAATGATTCCAAAGGCATGATCTGAATCATATCCACGTTTCTCCATCTGTCTGAAAGATGTGTTGCAAGATGGACTGGAGTTGCTGTATTAATAATGTGTATTCCAATCAGGTCTGAAGTGGTGAGGAAGTCATGCTCCGTGATAAATGCACAGCGTCTATATATATTGCAGAAGTTTAAGTCACAGCAAAAGATTGCAGAGGCAGACCTGTATTTAGAAACAACTGTTTCTAAATAAAAAGCTAGACTCAACATACCAGTTTCTGGAGGCGGTATACAGAGCATTTTCCCCAGAAGCACACAGCACCCTGAAGGATGCGCTGTGAGCTCCCATTGCTGCTTCTCCAAATCAAATGAAGCTTGTCATACCATTGTGAGTTCCTTTAGCTTTGAACATAAGCCAGTCAGTTCCAAACTAGCAACCTTGCATAGTAGGCATACTCTATTATTAGAAAAAAGTCAGGCATAAGACCTGTTCAAAAGCCATCCATCCCTGCTATCCCAGCTGTAGCCCCAGGTGCTGCAGTAAGAGCTGCAGAGCTGCAGCAAGCACAAGAACTCAAGTTCTCAACATCATCAGACTTTGTAGCCATATGAAATGCAGGCATCATTTTCCTTCAGCTGTTCTCTTCGGAAGCACTTGAAATATTTTTGAGAACTTAATTAAATGCACAATGTTAAAAAGAAATATACAACTAGACAAATAATTATATTTCTATATTCCAAAATTTTAATTTCAAGATGCAGCCTTAAGCTTCAGTCCTGCAATACAACTCAACCATATAGCTCCTTAAACCCATCCATTACTCCACAAATTGAAAGAACCCACCTCCTTCCAGGCTCATAGCACAGTGCTCTGTTAATACAGAAGTCTGGAGAAGTGGGCCCTAGTACATGAGAAGACTTCACTGTGAGTTTCTTCTTTCAAAAGGCAGAAATGAGAGAGGATGACAAGCAGCAGAACTACACAATTACTGTTAATAATAAAATTAAAGCATTCTTCATAAACATTTCTGGGGAGAGAGGTGAGCAACAAGTTCATGGGAGACTTCATACTCTAGAGAAAATCTTCTTTCAGTCATGTGGAAGGATTTTCTAGCTAGCAGCTGTCAGTGGAACAAGTCTTTAAATACTTTGCCTGTCTTAGCAGGTCACAAAATATTTGTGTGGTCAGGTTGAAGAGGGCAACTATGGAGCACCTTCAATTTCATATTCAAGTGCCAGGTGCTATTCGAGAAGACCAGGGCCTCCAGTTAATACTGCCACTACTTTGAAAATGATTCCCAAAAAGTTCAGACAATCTTGAAATAAAAATAATTCATTTTACTACTACTAAATTGTAGAAAAAAAATAGTAAAGATGTAAGACAAAAGAGGAAAAAAAAAATCCTTTATACTGATTTATACTTACAGCCCAAAGAAGGCTCTCTCTGTTTCATTTTCAGTCACTGAGAGCTTCTAGGGCTAGAATCTAATACCAAGACTGTCCCACTGGGTAGGGATCCTAATCAGGGACAAACCTTGAAATGCAGCCATTTTCTTTCTGGGAGAGTCATAGCAGTCTCATATCTTCCTAAAAGATTTCCTGTTGCCTAAAAACTGTATATTTAATTAAAGAAACGTTCAAGACAGGACATCCCATCTTTAGCTAGCTTGCTTCAGACATGGCCAGACAGAACCATCTCCTGGCCAGACAACTGGCAAAACTCCCTACTGATTAGCTTCATACACAACTTGATTCTTCAAATATTGCTTTCTATTCTGAATGATATCCCCTCTCATGAGATAAGATTTAGCCATCAACATGATTTTTTTATACAGTGAAAAGTACAAATATATAAACTGATAACCACCCTTCTTACAAACACAGACATTGAGAGGAAGCATGTGGTTTCCAACAAAAAAACTAGACATAACAGAATCTAAATAACTTAGATTGCCTGGCTTTCATGAACCAGGAAAGTCCAGATTTGCTAGGAGAGAGGTTATATTCAAACTTTTACCATCTTAAACAATTTCTTAGTCCTTCCATCATCTGAAGCACAAACTACATGGGAAGAAAACTGTGTATTGCACCTGGAAGTTGTGTCCATTTTTAATTATTCCATAAAATATTCCCTCTTGCAGGGACCACTGCCAAGATGTATGTAATGGGCTTTATATTAAGCACTGTTCCACAAAACCCACAACTAACAAGAGCTTCTATTTTCAAAGGATTTGGTAACTTGTAATGTCTTGAACTGCACGATCACTTTTATGGCATGTTCTGACCAAAGAGCCTACCAGAACATAATGTGGCTTTAATTTAAAGAATAAAAGCCTCCTGCATGCTAAATCCAATCTCTCCAGAGTTCTTTTGCCTGCACCACTAACGGACCTGGTTACAGTGCAACAGAAGCAGCCTCTCACCTCTCCCCTCCTTCACCTCCTGCTCTCTTCAGTTTGCTGATTCTTCAAGAGTTTGAATTCAGTAGTTTGACATTTCACTCCAAAACATGTAGAAAGTTTCTATTAACATTTTATCACTCATAAAACACAGAAGGCTCTCCTTCTGGTTTATCAGCAAACAGCAATTTCCCCTTCTTTTAAGCAAAGTTAAATTATGGAGAACCAGTTAAAAAAGCAAAACCTAACAAGTAAGCTTTCCTCTATTAATCTCTCTAAATTTAGGAAATGGCAAGGCCTCTCAGCCCACAAACTATGCCAGTGGCATAGTTTGAAATAGATGCTAGACATACAATTAGGTGTCTAAAAGACAAGAAAACTTCACTGCAACTCTTAAGTGATATTTAATATTAGCAGGCTTAAATTTGTTAACCTGTCAAAGTTCTTCAGCATCAACTGGTAAATAATTGGGAGGTACCTGTGCTGTTGCATGGCTTGGCAACATGAAGGGCAAAAAGTATTTGTATCTTTATTTTTACCACTTTATGTTTCTTGGCTCTAAGGCTGCCATCAGCCCAACACGAAAGAATGTAACCTTGACAATCTCATTTATTTTAAGAGTTGTAGTTCACTTTAACTGGTAGTAAGTAATCAATTTTTGCCTCTTATCCTTCGATGCCCTTTAAGTTGCTTTGGAAGAAATATGGGTGGGGAGGAGGGGAAATCAATGAATCTGAAAACAGATTTCTGGCATGTCACTTCAATAAAGTAGCAAGATAAAATATGAAGGAAATTTCAAAAGGGGGGAAAAAAGCACTGTTTGGGGGATGAAAGCTGATTGTCACTTAAGGAACTGTTGACTTTACAGTACTTTAATGTATTTTACACCCTATTCGTGTAAGTAAATCCAATATTAACACTGACAGAAAGATTAACTGTTACTATTGCTCATTTTCTGTTTATTAACCCTGTGCCATTAGCAGCAGTCTGGAGTTCTTACGATTGTTCATGTTTCCATGCAACAATATGGGGAGCAGTAAAAACCCTGGAATATATGATATTCAAAAAAACAAATAGCAAAAAGCCAAACAAACAAAAAAAAACCAAACACCTCCCAACCCCATGATGAAACTGGAAAATTAAACTACTTTAAACTATAATTTCTAACATGAAAATCTTAACAATAACTGCATTGTTTTAGGATGTTCTAAGCACTGCAGAGCAGAAATCAAACACAAAGTAGTTGCTTTAACAAAAATAACTGTTCTCTTTGTTGACAAAGTCTTCTACAAAAACAGAAGTAAAATAAATCTCAAGAGAATCAATGACTATCATTCCTGACCTTGAAAAAGCAGATGTAAAGTATACTGCTAACATTTGTGATCACAGAATAGTACCTCTATATTTTCACCCCAGGTCACACAGAGCTAAGACTGCAGTATTACAGAGATAATAGAGTGTACCCTCTCTGTTCAGTGTCTCCTCCAAGAACCATTATGGTACTCAAATTATTCTTAAACAGGAAAAGAGAATTTCAACCTGTACAGCTTCTTTAGGATCAGCAGCACATTTACAAAATGGTAAGCAAGGCAGATGCTGAGCATGACACAAAAATAAAAAATTATATTTCTGAAGTATTCAATCATTTTCTTTAAAGCATTGTATACACACAGTCAAGCTCAAAGTAACTAATATATTTAAAAATTAGATATGGTCTATCATTTCTGATGGACATCCACCATTACAGGAAATATCACCCTTCCTCTCGGATTCCACCAAGGAGCATTAAGGGTGAGCTGTCATAAGAACAATGCTGGGGCAGGAGCTGGGAAGGAGAGGGAGCTCTGGGTGCTCCTTGCCCTTAGTTTTACCATGCAGGTTGCAGCACTTGCACCCCACTGCAGATGTCCTCTGCTTCCATGGGCAATTTTAAGCAATGTAAATAGAGCACTAAATTTTTTGTTCCAATAAGAAAGGCAGGTGCTGAGAACTCATTCACGGTGTCACTGTGGTTTACTTTCAGGCTGTGTTTGTGGGCCAGTTTGGGGGTGGAGTGGTTTCTTAGGTATATGTGATAAAGTTGAGGATGATATTGTTAAAAATTCCACTGGCAATATTTTACTCCAGATATGCAAGCTCAGCATTAAGTCAGGCTGATGGTCAAATTACAGCTTGCAGCTGTAATTTTAAAAAAAGCTCACAGTTAGGAGTGGGCCATCTTCAACCAGTTTTAAATAACATCCAACAGAGAGGAATATTTAGACTAGAATATACAGAAAATTAGTAAGCCAATTTCCTTTGCTTTAAAAAGGAACCTTTGCTCCTCCAGGAATGCTTGAAATGTTTTAGATTTCTCTCAACTTGGAACATCAGTTTAGGAATAAAATAGACCATCAGCGTTCAGAAGTGCTTTGAAGAAAATATTTTTCCATCAAGATACATCACATCTGATTGCCTCATCCAAGCCACATTTAGTCTCCGTTTTTTGTACTGCTCATAATTGGTTATTTAATATGTGCACATTATTTATAAATCATGATACACACAGCTTTGTATAACATAGAATCTATTTATACAAAAGCAAAAAAATACATTCTCAACTGTTACACTTCTTAATTGCATGAGAACTAAGAATTAATTACCACTGAGACAGAAACAGAAGTAATTCTTTAAAAATGGGACCAGCAACGTAAAAACATCTCACAGTTTTCCAAACCTCAAGTTTAAGCATTTCTGGCCACATAAGTCTTCTAAGACTCGTGGATGACTGGAACACTGGTATCTGGTGGGATACCAGCCAACCAGGACACCGGGGAAAGGGCTTGGCATTTGAAGAACAAGTTATTCTATTTGTTAATGGCCCAACTTTTGTAATAAGTGACTTAACCATTATTACATTAAGCAGATGCATCTTTAGTTCTGATGAGGAGCAGGTTTTACTGTACTTAGACATCTCACAATGTCCAGAACAGTCTTCCTTTCACCATCCTTCACTGCCCTAAGATCAAGGGAACTACCACCACCATTACCAACCAGCAACCTCTAACAGCATGCAGAGAGAGGCCAACAATTTAGTGAGGAGTTAGAACTTAGAATTTCATCACCCTTTTGCTCTGCTTTTCTCCTGTTTCTAATCAGATTTCAGACTTCAAATGGCTTCACCACTTCCTTTAATAAGCACTAGGGTTAAGAATTTCAGATACTGTCCTTATACAGACGCTTCCTCCTCCTTAATGAGATATGATTTTCAGAGGTTTAAAAGCCACCGCAAAATGAGGCTATGAGTAGTAAGGAAAAACCTGCACAGGAAGATACTGAGAACATAGCAAGCATGTACTATATTTTCTCCAGCATTCTTCTTGCTTCCAACCATTTCAGCTAAAGGGATTTCCTTAGTATTCAGGGGCTGTCTCTGGTCTCCCCTTCAACTCATGTGAATTTTTTGCATTCACAATATCCTTTGGCAGGGAAGCTTGCACTGTCTACCATCTCCTGCGTAAACAGACAAAATATTTTATGTTGAATCTCACCCATCTAGTGTGGTATGATAGCCACAAATTCTTGTCTACAAGATAGGACTGTTGGTATACACCATTTATTCCAGACATCTCTTTCCTTCAGTTAGGCAGCAAGAAGCTGCAGGAAATAGAATGGAACAAAGAATAATAAAAAAAACTATTTCCAAAGGACAGGAACAGGAAGATGAAGTATATATAATCGCCATCCCTCAGCACACAGATTCTTCATGCCCACCTCAGCCCAGTGATGTACCATTAAGCCTATGAACGCACTATTACCACAGTTACCTGTGACTTCATGCAAACTTCATACAGTAAGATCTGAAAAATATCTTAGCTTTAGAAAAGATGCTTCAGTTTCCCGATCTATTTTTGTATCTTTAAAAGTGATGCAGTAATAACAAAGCATCGCAACTTTCTCCATAAATATGGCAGAAGACAGTTGCTACGTGCCCACTGAAAGCTCCCCGAGAGCCGTGCAGAAGGCAGCACGCAGCGCTTACTGATTTGAACAACTGTACCCTAGTCTTCCTGCTATGAAAGAATCAGTCTTAGCAAAATTTGGAGGTAGAAATACAGTTGCTATTTTTTTCACCGCATGTGAAGGGTATGATCCATTGATCAGTCTACAGATTTACACGTGATTTTCCTGTGCAGCATTACATCTTACAGCAGCAATAGCAAGCAAACCTAAGTCAGAGGAGTTATAAACAAAGTCTTTTCGCAAACAGCAACAGTAACAGATGGTAGGCTCCCACTAGTGCCACCAGGTACACAATGCAAGGAAAAACACTGTCGTTTCTGTAGGATATTTTACAATGACATAAGCTGGTTGTCTACTGGGATTTCTCAGTGGCTGTTTATAAAGCCCAGGTGTAGCATTCACTTCCTTCAGGATGCGAGGGAACCACAAAGTCAGTAAGGGAGGATCCAGCTGGGGGAAGTCATGGCTCTTGTTTAATGCAAGAAGATGGACAGGAAAGGAAAAAGATCTTGGGGGAGTTTAACTTTCTCACATCTTTCTCTTCAAAAATTTCTACTTTTAAGGCACAGAAAAACAACCAGAAAAGCTGACTGCAGAAACCTAATAAAGGTTCCCTCATCCATATACCTTTTCTAAGCATTTTGCATAAAGCTACTGCTAAGGTAGCACTTGACTAATATCCCAGAAACTTTGAGTGTGGGAGCCTTCCAAATGCATACTAGGGTAGACATGAATTGGTGTCTTTGAAGCAAGCCTAGCTATGTTATGAACTTGTGTTCAAAGGTATTATGACAAAAAAATCATCCAAATTCTATTAAGTATCAGAAAAATTGTTTTAATCCTATAAAAATTGATAACTTGTAATGAAAAATCTACAATCATTCCCCTAAATTTTTGCAAATGAGCAATTGCCCAGCTCCAGATACCATCACTATTAGTTGCTGTGAACCACAGCAGTCTCTCTGCTAGTGAGAGAAGGTATTTGTGCAGTGGGTGGGGTATTCCTGTCACAGTCTAATTTCCAATGTTTAACTATACTAGAAGTTTAAGAGTGACTTTTCAGCAAACATGAGCAGGACAAATGCTAATTCCTTTGCAAGCTAAAACAGAAATACACTCAATCCACTTCCTGGTATTGACATAGTACATTGTTCTAAATGCATCCATTGTAAATAGAATATAATAGCTTTGCTGTAGGAAAACAGTTAAGAAACAGTTATATGTGGATCATGGCAGGGGTTTTTTGTTTGAATTTGTTTGTCTACCACTCCTTCGAAGCTACACAAGCTTCTTGAAAAATATTTTTCACATATGATATACGCACGCTTCCATCTTTGCAACAACCAAATCTCCAGGCCCTGGGTTTTTATCCCACTATAGCACAAAGCAAACCATGACATTTATAAATGTAACTGTTGACTCTAAAGGGTTTGACAGAAGAGGTGGCAGAAAAGCAAATAGTCTGCCTGCTCACTGGGGACCCTCGAGTCAAGGCCTAAGTTAAAGTAACTTAATTACAGGAAACTAATTTCTCAATTGTCTG
Organism: Chloroceryle amazona; assembly: GCA_027560015.1. Lineage (NCBI taxonomy): Eukaryota > Metazoa > Chordata > Aves > Coraciiformes > Cerylidae > Chloroceryle > Chloroceryle amazona. Next base: position 84,946 of record JANHFX010003036.1, read on the forward strand.
CTTCTGTGTGCTTCACAGTCTAATTCCAGTATATGGAGTAGTGGGTCAGTGGGTGAGGGGCAGGGAGGGGCACTGCTAGGTTAAAGCAACACTGACGAGTTTCCAGACAATCAGTTATCTTGCCAACACTTTGGTCAGCCCAGCTTGACCCTTATAAATGTGAAAGGCTAAATGATAGAAGTTCGTAACAACAGAAACATCTTTATTGAAAAAAACCCCAAACACTAATGATATCAAGAATATTTCCTTGGAAAAAAAAGCAAGCAGCACTAAGACGTCTGGAAATAATTAAGGAAGTTCACATAAATGTTTATGCACTTAAGTAGCAGTGATATTTTAAACATGAGAAATTCAACACTCACTTCTTAATTCTGAGTCAGTCATACCAGTGAAACATTTCTACATAGTAGTAAATTGTATAAACACTAAGTAAATAGAGAGATGCATATGATCAAAGCCTATGTAAGTTTATCTTACAAGTCAGTGCTAGAGCAGCCACTGGCATATATGCCTGGAAATTCTTTTCAGTAAACGCTATCATAACATTCTTTGAAAGTAAGAGTATTTATAAGAATAAAACAACAAAACCTCTCAAAAGTCTAACTTCTAGCACTAATCATTTAGCATCATTAGAAAACATTAGCATCATGTTTTCTCTTTAGTAGAAAGGGTCTAAATGAAGATTCATTTTTATTCATTATCTCATCCTTTTCTTTTAACATCTAAAAATTAATTTCAGAAGAGTGATTAAAAACAAAGCATTAAGATTAAACCAAGCTTTGTTTTACCAAACATTGTATGTATTAAAGAACATTTTCTACAAACTGCTTGAACAACTTCATAAGGCTCCTATTGCAACAATATAATGATAACTGTAATTTGAAGACTTAGCATTATCTCATAATTTTAATTAACTATATTTAATTTTATTAATTTCTTACTTTGCCAATACCAGTAGTAATCCATCGAAGTAACTGAGGATGTGTTACTACAATATAGAAAATATGTTTAAGTTGTTTGTAGTTATTAATTTTTTTCTTCAAGCTAGTGGTTTATTAAATAGCATCATGGAAAGCAACACGCTGCAGTAAGCTTCACTGAAATTGCTTGTTGCCCCTCACAACCTACAGAGCTCATTTCCATAGGCAAGAAGTAAATCTATTTTTCAAGTAAAACAAATGAGGTATTATCTCAGGGAGGGAGGGAAGGTCATTATTACTTGGAAGCAAAAACAATGTGGAGACCAACCATGCAAGTTGAAGTGCATCATGCCAGAGAAGGCCCCGACTGCCACATCCATGCCCGCTGCCTCAGGAACCCTGGAACTGCACATCCCAGAAGACTGCACTCACCATGCCACCCATGGGAACAGCTGCCTTAGGATCTCATGATTTAAGGCTATATATGTTTATATACACACATTTTAATATATATATACACACACGTGTATAAAGCATATGCAAGAGAATACATAAACAGTTATACAACCTTATATGTGCAGTTTCTTAATGACCCAGACAATAATTTTTCATGTGTCTACTGTATATTGGTGATTTCAAGTCACAAGAATCTTGTACTAATTCCCTCAAAATGTACAACAAAGCATACATGGAGAAGACTTTTAGCTGTGGTATCCCTAAACTCTCTATCCAAATTTGGTGTCTGAAAGCTTTCCAGTTTATCCTTCCTTGACAATGCGTAGGAAGCTATACCATGTGTCTGCTTGCTTAGACAGAAGCTACCGAAAAACTCAAGGACCTTGAAGGTACTGAAAAAGATCCTCAGGGCAGTTTCTAGATCTCTGCCTAACTGCAAAAATGTTTGAAATGTTGTTTTTTTTTTTACCTGATGGCAATTCTGGTGCAATGAAACCACATTTACAGAATTCTGGTGCAATGAAACCACATTTACAGAAGCAAAGAGACACTGAAGCCTTCATGAGTCTTCCAAAAATTAAACAGTTCCCTACTTCCCTCTCTTGTACATAGAGGAATCCTGTACCATGAATAATCCTGTGTTCGCACTCAACCTTCTAATTTGGGGGATGGAGCTAGCAGGAAAATGATTGGCAACTAGTAGCTGAAATGGCCTAACTTCTGACTGTTGTTTTTTCAGTGTCTAACAGATGCACGTGCTAGCACTCAGTCCTTTTCACAGGCATCAATCTCTCATTGCCAGCATGAGGACTAGAATCAGTCTTTGTTTGATGGTCATGAGATGCCGACAGTGACTCCATCATTAATGATTCTATGCAGTAATCTTTCCATTCCCTCCCCTTCCTTCCCTCAGACCTCTGCTCCCAGACCATCCACAGCTCTAGGCTATCACAAGTCCTACCCTCTCTAACTCCCAATGTAAAGCCAAAGTAAACCTTACAACTCACTTACTGGAAGTTGCTTACATGGTAAATTAAAATGCAGTAAAAGAAAATAAAGTTACTTTTCACACAGAGTTTTCCCCAGATTTGGTCTGAAATTTCTACATCATCCCTGTGTCTTGCTACATTTATCAGAACTCTCTGAAGAGCTGAAACACAGCAGTTATCTGCCACTGTTCCACAGCCGGAAAAGAAATTCAGTGCAAGACATATATAATCAGTATAATTTCAACACATTTAGACTTCAATAATATCTAGGAGAGACACTGACGTGAACACATAGGCTACTTCTAGGGAAGCAACCAGCAAGGTACGTGACAATTTGTTCCACATCCTAACTCACAGTGCAGGTGCAGACTTTGGCTCTAACTGGATGGAGTTCATCACAGTGGTTTTTGTATAAAGATTTATCTATAAGGGGGCACTCAATATGTAAATTAGAGAGAATTTGAAAGACTAGCTGTAACTGCTTCACCTCTTATCTTGAGAGTTCTCATAGTAACATCTTAAGCTTTACAGGAAATTTTAAAAAATAAATTACTAGAAAGGTTTTTACAGTTAAGCATAGCTTAATAATCTTTACTGGGAAAGAAATTTTTTTCTCTGTTGTTTTTGATGGATTTTTTGAAATTATTATTGCAGCATGTTCTGTAATGCCTTTCAAATGGCAAAACTGGGGTTCAAATGCAACAAAAATATTTTAAACTGAATCTTTTAAATGTAAATCTTTAGGTTTAGAGAGCAAGTGGTATAAGCCAGCCCAAGCTGCAAGCTTTATTCAAACTAACACACATTAAAATGAGTACAGCCCTTGTGTGAGGACAGCACTGACCTAGAAAGCAAGCATGTACAAGAGCTACTACAAGTTTTGCCACAAGACTGTTAGAAATACCTCTCAGCTTTCATGAAAAATAGCAGATTTTTTTTTAACAACACTTTTTAATGAAACATTCAGCAATTATTTTGGGAAAGGACTCAAATTAGCAGGATTACAATTGTTTTTAAAGAATAAAAATTCCCTGAAACCAAGTACCAAACTTTCAGATGTGGGAATTTGAAATTCACAGACTTTGAGAAGAAAAAAATGGTCTGATATTCACAAACACTGAACATTACAGGACTTCACTGATTTTAGTGGAATTCACATGTATTCAATTCCTACTTGTATCAACCATCCTGCATCTTATCTCTTAGTCTGAGTTCTGTGAGACTTAAGTATCCCACCTGAAAAACTAGCCTCAGCCAACAAGATCCCTCAAAGCTGAAATCCCAGCACTCCAGGGGTCCTCCCCCTTGCTATGTATTTTAGAGCTATCATGGACAATTAGCCAGTGAGGAAGGGAAAGGTTACACAAAAATAATTTAAAAGTTCCTGCTATTTAGATAAACATGAACACAAAATTAATTCAGCTCTTCCTTAACTTGAAGGCCAGTAAGGGAAACACACCGACTTGAAAAATTGTTCACCAAATCAGTGCTTCTTTTCATCAAAAAGAAAGAGAAAACTACTAACCATCACTCCTGGGAACAGGTTCTGTACCACCTGGTGTTTTATCCGGCATCTCTGCAGACACAGGGTTAGTAAAACCTAATGGACACAAAGCAAAGAAAGCATTCTCCATCAAAACCAGTATATTTCAGTAGGACATTCCCCTGCAAAGGATGGATATTCAGCTTTCATTATTTCAATGTTTGTACATAACATATATAAAAAAGCAAAACTCCCTAGAGACTATCTGCAACACCATTCAGTAGACTGTAATATGGGTGTACTGCCAGGTAGGTGGACTCAAAAGGACCCTCTAATAAACTGCAGTGGTAGACTGAAAGCACTAACTACATCTGGCACATTTGTGTCTTTGTATATTTTTTTCCCCACCAGTGAATTTCTAGTGGAAGACCTAAGAAAAGGGATGGAAGAGCTGCTTACACTCACATAAAAACAGAGAAATAGAGAAATGTCTGGGTTGGAAAGGACCTCTAGAGGTCATCTAGTCCAACCCCCCTGCTGAGAGCAGGGACATCCTCAACTAGAGCAGGTTGCTCAGAGCTCTGTCAAGCCCCACCTTGAATGTCTCCAGGGATGGGGCCTCAACCACCTCCCTGGGCAGCCTGTTCCAGTGCTCCACAACTCTCATGGTAAAGAACTTCCTCCTTATCTCTAATCTAAATCCACTCCTTTCTAATTTAAAACCATTGCCCCTCATCCCTTCACTCCAGGCCTTTGTAAACAGGCCCTCTCCAGCCTTTTTATAAGGTCCCTTCAGGTACTGGAAGGTTGCTTCACATACTGTTGAAGTGAATGAAAGAGTGAGTGGCCACACAGAGGATCACACCAGCTTGCATTAAACATAAAATCGCATTAACTTAAAGTTTTACTGTACTGTAGAAGCACCAATATTTCTTCCATCCCTGCACTGGACAGAGAAGAAAAGGCTTCTCAGGAAGGCAGTGAGCCCATCTCCTCTAACATCAGTGTTATGTACTCTCTGTGGTACTGGCTGATGCTCAACCTGTGGCCAACACTAACTGGGATTTTCTACCCCTCTTTTTGGTATCTTTAAATATTTTCCCACCACCATCTAGACTGACATTTTATATAATGAAAGCCTCAAGATCAGATAGGATGAATCAAAAAGAGCAAGATTCTCTGCCCAAAGGAGACGAGGCCATGTGGGGCAGGGACTTCACTTCAGCTGACAATTCTCATAGCACAGTACTGCATACAGTGCTGCATACAGAACATGCAGCATTGGAAGTATCTGCAGTAAAGCCTTAATTCCTAACAATGTCACTGAATCATCTTGTTTCTAACTGTGCTGAGGCAACAGAGCTGATTCAGTGTGCAGATTTCAGATGATCATCAGAACCAGTTATGGGAGACCTCCCTGGCTCACTGAGGCTGAACACAAAATGGCACTTTTCCCCACCTTCTTAAAAGATTTTGATCTCAATTTCATGACTTGTGTTTAATCCTATCACTAGGCCTAGAATGAAAACACTTCTGCCCTAGCATACAAAAAAGAGCTTGGATTTACATTAAAACCAAACTACGGAAAACATACAGGATTTCTTAAGCAATTTAAGTCACAAAAAGTATTTCAGGTGTGTTATCCAAGGTAAGCACATTTATCCTATTTAATTCATTTATATGTAAAAGGCTTAGGAATGTTAAGCACATCTTAGGCTACAATCCACTAGCACATCCTAGGGTACAAACTAATTCTTATTTAGCTGATGGAAACTCTACTACATAAAATTTTCTACATGAGCCAGTTCATCTCTGCTCAAGATAAAATCCACCAGGTCTTACTCAGAAATTACTTCCTCCTTAATAGACATGTTTCATCCACACAATATTACACAAACTAGCTGAAAATCTTCTCTCAACTCCCTTAAATTAACAGTGATAATGCTTATCCACCTGAAGGTCTGTGCACATGAGTTCATAAGACACAGATGGACAGTGTCACAAACTGAAAAAACTACTATGCCCTCAACAGAGGATTTAGCTATAAGCACCTCATGATCGCCAAAATCCTTTATACATTTGCTGTAAAAGAGAAACCTACTGTCCAGAAGGCATTTAAAAAAATAAATTTGCTCTTCAGATTACTCAAATTTACTTATCTATGCTAATCATCCCAGAACAGTTGGCTAGAATAAATACACCAACTAATTCTAAAACTTGACAAGCTCATGTCCAGCCCTCTGTATTCAACGATGTGCTACATATTGTCTGTAGACACTACACAAGTTTAGAAATCAAATTCCAGTTCTCCAGTCATTTACTAGTAAAGTTGATATGAACCAGTTAATTACATAGTGCATTTGAACCAAGAAATTACATCAATAAATGCAATATTTACTTCTGTGATTCATTTCAATATCCAAGAGAATGGTTTTTTTGTAAACTCTATGTCCTGGTTTGGGTGAGAACAGAGCTGATTCTGTTTAGTAATTTCACTTTTCAGCTGACTGCACTTTCTGAAGTTAGCAGCCTGTTTTCACAGACAGTGTCTGCTGCTGGCAGTGATAACACCCCATGGTTAGAGTTACTACCAAGGATTGGTGTGCAGACCAAGGCCACTGCTGGATCTTGTGTACCACACTGGGGGTGCAGGAAAGTGAAAGGTCGCACATGCAGGAAGGAGAGGAGAGGACAGGGCAGGTGACCCCAAACTGACCAATGAATTATTCCATCACATATACATCATATTTGGTATAAAGCTGAGGGATCTAGAGGGTCTATAAATCACTCTCTCTCTAGGGGCTCCTGGGCTCTTCTCCCCTCTTGGACTGCTTTGCCAGCTTGGCTTGGCTCACATCCTCTTTCAGTTCCTTCCTTGGAACATCCAAAGAGGACTCTGTCCATTCTGCCTTCAGTCCTGATCTGTGTGTTCCTGAATCCGGTGCCAGAATCCCACTCCTGAACACAGCTCCTGTCTGCTGCAGGGCCCAGTCTGGGACTCCCCCAGTGCCTGCTCCACAGCATCAGTGACAGTGACGTAATTACCACCAGTGGGGGCTGGTTTCGATACTGATTCTATATATTATTTCTATATATTCTATTTCTATTATTATTATTTTCATTAAAGCTGTTCTAGTTTCCTTTTCTAATGGCTAAGTCTCTCTCCCTTATTCCCTTTCTCTTCCCCTTTGGGGAGGGAGGAGGGTTAACCGGTCTAAGGCGCCGCCCAGACCCTAAACCACGACACTCTACACTTAAAATAAATAATTTAATATCACAAATTCAGGGAACTACATGTTTAAAATAATAAAACATGAATATCCATGTATTTGTTTTCTAGTTTGGTTGGTTTGTATTGCACATAATAGAAATAAACATGCAAGTAAACTTCACCATGAAAATGCTCATGGAGTAACTCCCTGACACATCATTGACATAAAATTGGCAGTCTCGGAAACAATTTTGGGTTTCTCTGCTGACATTTTGTAGAGGTACTAAATACAAGCAAGGGAAAAAAACAAACTTTTTTTTCTGGCCTCTTCTGCTCCCAGTTTTATTTATGCAAATCCAATTTTTCTTGTTTAAAGTAGGCCAACAATTCCTTCTACTTCACCTAAAGAAATTACAAGCTTGATTTCTGTAATCAAAACTCAGTAACAGAAAACATTACACTTAGAGACACCTACAAAAAGTCACTTCTCCAGAATTTAATGGAGTGCCTTTGCTCATCCCTCTCTATGGAGCATAACCTATCATTCCCAGCAGAAAACCCAAGTGGGATTCAGATGGGCGTTGAAAAACCTTGGCATTTTTAATGAAATCATAAACCGAACGTTGGATCACTCAACTACTGCCCATGAACCAGAGTTTGGCCACAGTAACCCCCCCTGCAGCACTACAGACTGGATGTCGAGTGGCTGGAGAGCAGCCTGGCAGAGAGGGACCTGGGAGTACTGGTTGATAACCGGCTGAACAAGAGTCAGCAGAGTGCCCAGGTGGCACGGAAGGCCAAAGGCATCTTGGCTTGTATCAGGAATGGTGTGGCCAGCAGGAGCAGGGTTGTAATTCTGCCCCTGTACTCAGCACTGGTGAGGCCTCACCTCAAGTAGTGTGTAGCTCTGGGCCCCTCAGTTCAAGAAGGATATGGAGGTGCTGGAGCAAGTCCAGAGGAGAGCGACGAGGCTGGGGAAGGGACTGGAGGGAAAGTTTTATGAGGAGAGGCTGAGGGAGCTGGGGTTGTTCAGCCTGGAGAAGAGGAGGCTCAGGGGGGACCTTATCACTCTCTACAACTACCTGAAGGGAAGCTGTAGTCAGGTGGAGGTCAGGCTCTTCTCCCAGGCAACCAGTGACAGGACGAGCACGGCCTGAAGCTGCACCAGGGGAGGTTGAGGTTGGATCTTAGGAAGCCCTTCCTCACAGAAAGGGTGATTAGACACTGGAATGGACTGCTCAGGGAAGTGGTGGAGTTGCCATACCCGGAGGCATTTAAGGAAAGATTGGTTGTGGCACTTAGTGCCATGGTCTAGATGGTGTCATGGTGTTGGGTCATAGGCTGGACCTGATGATCTTGGAGGGCTATTCCAGCCTCAGAAATTCTGTGATTTATTGAACAGGTTCAGACTTTCCACAGCTACAACAGCTTTCTGTTTCAAGAACGCATGTGGATAATCCAAGGCAATTTAAAAACTACTGCCCCACTAATGATTTTGCACCAGTTTACCAATTTAGCGGCAATGCCTTGCAGTAAGTGATAGCAAGGGAGCCTTGACATAACAGGTTGAAGAAATTCAACTTCTAGGCCTAGAAAAACATATCTTCAGAACACCGTCTAGAAATACTAGTCACTCTCCATAGTGATTTCCAGTAATGAAACAGTCTTTGAATTGTATTGCTGTTTCCTAGCTTCTTTGAAATCACACCAGAGTTTAATAATACCAGAAGAGTTCAGCCAGGTGTAAATGTGACAGGAACTATATAGAGCCCTCAACATTTTCCCACAGCATTGTCAATTTTGAATATTATAACTATAACCTGAGGTCCAGTTACATGGCTCAGAGCAGTATTTTAAGTGACTTTTCAAAAAAGCGTGGAAATCCATATAATATTAAATCTAAGTAGCAGACTTTCCCTCTCCTTCTCTCTCATTGACACAAATTGGTTCCACGCTGTTGTTAGAAATTGCAGAGTATATTAAATGAGTTTAAAAAAACCCACAGTTTTTAAATAAAAAGGCCCATTTCATCACTCTTAGTCATATCACCAAGTAATCAAGTTTTCTCTCCATGTAACCCCAATAAATTTATTTTGTAAATTTTTGTAATATTTGCAAAATTTTTGTAAATTTTTTGTAATATTTGTTTTGTTTTTCTTTTCTTAGAAGTATTAAAAAAAAAGAAAAGATTTAGAGAGAAAAATGAAGATCTCCACTCTTGTTTTCTGCAACATAGCAAGATTTATATTACTACTAAAAGTCAAAGTTTAGCATTCCTTTATTTACTTATTTATAAAGTTCCTAGTTTTACTCTAGGAAGGAAGCCACTTACAAATACTAGGAAAGTAAATTTTTCTCTCTCATTGCAGTATGGCCAAGCAGGACTTGTGTGAAAATCCAGCAGCAAAGCAGCATTTGGGGTATAAGCTGGTTAGTAAGATGTAAAAGAAAGTAATTCTTGCTCACTTTCCACACAAATAATGTCCACCTGGGATACTACTACTAAAAATAATTTCAAGATCAATCACAGAAAGTACCTTATAAAACCAGTCCTGTTAGACCCTTCCAAATACTCCTGCTATATAATTATTGATATAGCCTTAATTGTATCTGCATTATAGGCTCAGTTCTTCTTGCAGTCCATAGGGTACCTCGTATTTCTGAAATTCATCACTCAAAGCTGCTACTAATTGTTTAATCCTTCGAGTACTTTTTCACAGAATAACCCAGTAAGAGAACTTGAAATGCATATGTATTCATAATTTATGAATAAACACAGCCATGCTGTTTACATTTCTCAATTAATCAAAACTGTTTAACAGTAACCAAAACCAATCAAATGTATGACCACGCATTTTCATGAGATATAATCAGCCAAGGCCACCCAAACAGGGCATACTGGGAGGTCGTACTTCAAAAAATTTCGTTGTTCTTTCTAGGAGATTGGTTTGTCTTTATAATCCTGAGTGGTCAGAGTGCACATCAACTTTAACATTATCAAAAAATTAGATCTCAGTTCCTTTAAGCACAGGATCTAAATCAATAGTGTGCTATAGCTGAATTCATGGGAAAACAGTCAAGCTTATAGCACATCAGTGACTAAAAAATACCTTAAACAAGATACTCAGAAAGAATATGGATTACCTGCATTTCATAGACAAATACAGGCCTTATCTCTTAAATTAACTGTACTTTGCTAAAAAATATAAAGGGTTTCAAATTATGCAAAGTAGCTATTAATTGAAGTATTGCAATTTTAAATATAGAAGTTCAATCAATTTTTTTTCACAAGAGAGAAGACTGTTGTTGCATTTTTATTCTCTCAGCAGCTTAGCATTGTACTCTAAAAAAAGCATCAAACAGCTTGAAAGCAACTATTGTTCATCACGGGACTATTTGCAACTATGGAACCCAACTGTATATTTATGTTGAACAATGATCATCACTAACCAAAAACCAACCTCAACCTTCTCCTTTCTGTCAAACCCCTGCCCTACAGTTTACATCTATTCCAAATAGCTGGAAGTGATCATATTTAAGGAAGTTGGTTACACTTCTTCAAAAACTTTTCAAATATACTGCCTTAGACACTGCATTTCTTTTCCATCTTTAGCATTAAGATTATGCTGTGGCAACTTTGTTCTTAACATATCTATAACTTTAAAATACAGTAGTATACTTTTAAATGCAGACTTTTTACAGATTAAACAGTCATTACTTTATGAATACAGATCAATACATGCAAAATAAATGAAGTCCTGAAGTTTCACAACACACTTTAGCAGCAAAGTCATCTGCTAGTTTATTTTTAAACAGTATTTGGATGAGTACTCCTGCTGTAATTAAAATTATTTATTAATGTGTAAGAGTGAGGAGAAAATGGATATTAGTAGGGTTTCTTACATTAAATATATTGTAAACAATCAAGGGCACTTTGTTGCCCCCCCACATCCTGGACAGGCTACTGCAATTCTCAGGTTAATGGTATCAGATGTTGCATTTCTGAATGCAGAACCACTCACAGAACCCCAAAGGCACCACTCAAGATTTTCAGGGTTGCAGGACAAACTCCAGACTCCAAGGAGAGATATAGCAAAATTCCCACCCTCATTAACATGACCAGAACTTGACATTTGGCTGTTAAATACTGCATATATCTTTCTTGGAGAATAAGGACATCCATCCCAGATCTAGTTTTTGCCATTTGTTTGCCTACAAAATCCCTGCTGGAGCAGATGCATTGCTACTCTGAATCCCATGAGAATATCTTTGATCCCAGGTCACATAAACCATAAAAGCAAACACTAACACAATTCTTTCACATGAACCCAGAAGTGACACTGAGAGAAACTAAATAACACAGACAGAAAGGATAGAACTTACAAGGACACAAATCACTATACACCATCATCAAACCTCATTGCTACTACCATCCCTCATCCCTTCTAAGTAACACAGCAGTACCTGTTTAAGATTGAAGAATTATTTCAAGTTAATATTTATTCCTTCAAAACTGCACAAAATTCTAATGCCTCCTTTCATTCCCATCCAGCAGAGCTCTGGATGCAAGTGTGAGTTATGGCTTCCCTTCTCCAACAGTACTCTCCTTCAAACTCCCACAAAAATCTCCCAGCCTTTCTCCAGCACATACCAAAACGTTCCAGGCTTGGAGTTTGTTGTTTAGTTGTGTTTGTTTGTTTGTTTTGTGGTGGTCATTGGTTGGGTTTTATTTGGTTTTAGGTCAGGATTTTTTGGCTGGTTGTTTTTCAAGATGCTAAACATCTTACTGATTTTCCCAAACCAGGTCACCCTTGCGCCTTCTTTTCCACAGAAAGGCTGGTAACAGTGGCACTTAAACACAACTGCACCAAAAGATGAGCTGATCCAAACATGACCATCTGATCTATGTTGGCAAGAAGGAGCAAAACGTCCTTTGCACATTGTCTGCCCCATCAATGAAAGTTATAGTAACCTCACTATCCTGCCCACTTTTGATGGGGGAGAGAATTAGGAAAAAATAAAACTCATAGCTTAAGATAAAGACAACTTAATAGGACAAGAAAGGAAGAGAAAAATAATAATAACAAGAACAACAGCAACACAATATACAAAAACAAGTAATGCACAATACAATTGATCATCCACTGATTGATGACACCCTATCCCTGAGCCACAGCGCCTCCCAGCGAACTCTTCTTAGTTTATGTACTGGGTATGATGTCACGTGGTATGGAATACCCCTTTGGATCACTTGGATCAGCTGTCCTTGCTGATGTCCCCTCCCAGTTTCTTGTAGACTCCCAGACTCCTCTAGCAGGGCAGTATGAGAAGCTGAAAGGTCCTCAGCTCTGCAATAACTAAACATCAGTGTGTTGTCAACATTTTTCTCATTCTAGATTCAAAACACAACACTGTACTGGCCAGTAGGAAGAGAATAAGCTTTATTCCAGCAGAAACTAGGACACTCCCCCTTCTTCAAAATAGCACAACTCTACAGCATTCTCTGCCTAGTTTCTGGAGCTAATCATCTTCACTGCAGCTCCAATCCAAAACCACTATTTTTTTTCCCCCATCAAGCAAAGACCAAATCACAGAATCCCTTTGTCACTTTCATTCTGGTTTACTGTAACTCACTGTGTTTGAATGTGAAAAACATCACAAATGTTCTAGTGTAAGGAATGAGCTGTCTGGCTCCTCTGTGGTTTAACTGCTAACGCATACATCTCCCTTCTCCAGCCTCTCCAATACCTCTGATTCCATTCCCAGTGCTATCCCAAAGCTTTGGTCATGATTTTCCAAACCCACTAAAAGATCAAGTTCAGCAGCTAATCACTGTGCTTCAGTCTGCAACTCAAGACAGCATATTTTTTTACAAAGTAATATAGGATATGAGGTGTAGGAGGAAACGTGACAGTATCTTCTCCTCCAAGCTTTGTATAGAATGAACTTTGTGAAGAGACGTACTCAACATTTGGTCAACATTCAACCACATTGCAACAGTCCTTACTTACCAACATATGCTGCTACTAAGCCAAGTGAAACAGAGAGGAAAGCTTCCCCATAGGGTCTTCTGGGAGGAGGAAGGGGGATCAAAACCTTGACTGACATTCCCCAAATACCCTTGTGAAGAATAAGGTTAGAGCATAAGCAGAAAGATGCTTTAACTTTGTGTTAATCACATTTTCTCAGATCAGCAGAAGCAATGGCTTTCAAACTCAAGTCATTTCAGTGCAGGTAGTATGAAATTACTTAGTATAATTAACTGTTATTTTTCTTTCTTTAAAAATAAACTACTGATATGCATTTTGTAAAAAATCCTCTTTTATAAACTCAGCTTTGCTGAAGGTCAGCCCTACATTGCATATCATCACGCTGTACTATGGAAAGATGATAGAAAACAACCCAATGCCTCACCTGTGGTGCTAGGAAATCGTGACTGCTTTCCCATGATGACGCATCTCTGCATTATAAAGCCACCTGTTCCAGCAAAGCTCCCGCAGGTGGCACTAGCTGCTCCTTACAGTAAGTGCCACACACAGTCAACTTGCAGACAAAACCACATGTTTATATCAGAAATTGCCTCTCCTTTCTGGTCAGCATGTTGAGCAAGTGCTACAAATACTTCTAACTTTCAGGTATCTGAATCATCCTGCTTACCACTCAAGTCCGCTTGTCACGACCACTGGATTAGGGTTTGGACAGCCAAACAGCTAAGCCATTTTGACACCTTTTCTATATTTCAAAACTTCCTACTGTCGGAATAAACCACATCTCTTTTCTAAAGCACCAGGCATTTTTCAAACTACATATACATGTTTCTTCTTTCATGCTTTTGTACAACGCAGTTAATCTCAGCAGCTCTCCCAGGTCCTCACAAAAGTTAAAAAGCCCATCAAAAGATCGTGTTTCACTTACACACAGCAGGTGTGTCACTCAGGACACTTTCTTTTGAACTTAACCTTGAGAAAATAGACAGACTTGGGTAAGATAGCTCAGCACAGGAGACACCCGACATACACTCCAATAAAAAACAAGGAAGAGCAGGATAATAAGTCAGTCCCAAGATATTTAGGGACTTAAAGGCAAGTCCCATCACAGACTGCATGAGTACAGCAGTAGCAATTCATAGCTGCCACGTACAGCTATCGTATCTCAAAATACTACTGTCATGTACTCCAACCTACTACTCAACAAGTAACGTATTCTATACAAAGCATTTTCTAAGCAGTTTAAGAAATAACACCATGCATTATGCATAGTTACTCTGCAAAAATAACTAACGGCATAGTTTTAGTTATTGACATTTACAGAGCTGGAGATTAAATATTTCAATTGAGCTACCATTACATTGTTTTCTGATGTCATTTTTAGATAATACTAGCTGTGCTGTTAAGTGCTAATTAGGGCCACGCAAAGAAAATTAACTTGAAACCAAATGTCTCAGCACAGACAAGAGCACACAGTTCAACATTTTCTTTATTGGAAGAGTTTATTTCCGGAACATTTAAATTGTGACTCTTCAGTAACGCGCACACCGAGTGCTGAAATAGCACAAAAAGGCATTATGTACATACACCAGCTACAGTGCCAGAGACTAGAGGATTTTAGGGTACAAGTCCTCACATTGCAAGAAGAGCCAAAACCCATAGCCAGAACCATGACCATTGCCAGAAGAGACTAAATGACTTTTTCCTCTGACAAATCTTCCAATACTATAAGAACTTGCACAGTCATTTTATCACGTCACTTGAAGGAATTAGCCAAATACAGTCACTAGCCATTAGCTCGTCAGCTGCACTTCTGCCTTGCTGACCATTCACCCCTCCAACATATACACTCTGGGTAGGTGTCTTGACTTGGTTTAAAAAAATTAATTATTCTTTCTACATCTCCATTTCGTGTTTTCACTGGTCACTAGTATCCCCCCTTCTTACAATATGTAGGAACTTTGCTTGTGAGAAAATAAACCTGCAGATGAATTAGGTCTCTGTTTACAATAGATTTAATTTTAGTGAGGAGCACAGCATAAATTTCATTGCTGGGCCAAAAATTCTGGTTTAATGAATTTAAAAACAAAACAAATTTTTAGAAAATTATAAAAAATAATTAAAAAAACCCCATAACATAAATATTCCACAGCTGGATGTGAGCCTGTCAAACTTCAGCAATAACTAAAGTTGTTTGACAGAGGACATAGTTAAGGAAAGGAAACTGATGAGGAAAGCACTTCATCAGTGTTGATCTCGGAATTACACAAATTCCTTTTCAAAGCTCTGAACTTTGCTACAATTAGGAGAGAAGCTGATTTGGCTAATAACCAAGCACGCAGATGCACACATGCAAAGTTTCCCTCTTAGTCTTTTCCAGTTTCAAGTCTTTAGTGCTCAGTAGCTGCAGCTTTAGATTCCCACACAATGGCAAGGGCTGCTGCTACCCCCTACCCATCTTGAACATTGGAAAAAAAATTAAAAAAACAGCACAACAAAAACCCAACAGCAATTAAAAGACAAACACACAAACATGGGCAATAACCCAACTAGCATGCTAACAGTCATTTTGTAAACCTGCTTTTCTGTTAGACAGGAGAGAACAAACAAAACCTGAAAAATTCCAGACTTAAATCTAGCATATGTAGTAAAGGGACCCTGATATCTGTTTTTACAGGTTTTAAGTCTCCTCTAAATTGCTTTCCTATTACAGATGTTGTGTGGTAGCACATAGAGAGGTACTTCTCTTTTTGCCTGATGCCTGCGCTTAGGATATCACTACACACCGTCTTGGAAAAGACCACTGTTGTGCAAATTCATCGTTTCATCTCAGGCTCAAGTAGTGGAGGAAATGAAATAGAAATAGGCTTCGAGGAAGTAAAGCTGTTGTTGAAGCACAAAGAATCAAATGACAGCAAACAAATCAAAATAACAGCAAGAGTAAATTATAATATGCAAAGCCTTGAATGAACTTGAATCTAGTCCTATGTGCTGAATAAATATTATAGCGATGGATAGCATACCAATGGATTGCAATATATCTGAAGAATTTTGTTACCATGGGAGACACACACCATTTCACCTTTGGACTGTTCCTTTTTGCATTTCCATTTCTCTTACAGGAAAGGTCTTGACACGTGGCTAAAGTTCATTAACACCATCACACTTAGTTTACAGAAAAAGGGAAATGACCTTGCCATCTGCCTAGTCAGGCCATCAGTCTGCATACATCACCAAGGGCAGTCTCTCCTGAAATCACAGGACTATGATAATAATGAAAGTTTTTCTGGGGTTTATTTTGTTTTAAATGAAAGCTTTGTGGCCCCCTTACAGAGAAACTCCTGACATTATAAGGTCAGTAGAAAAGCTATTATCTATGGGACAAACAAAATTCATATGCATTTTAACTTTGTGTAGGCCAGAGTCAAGGCACTTGAGATAGGGAATGACATCTTCCTAAACTCATATAACCAGCATGTAATGCAAACCTTGAAACCACATTCATGGACAACTAGACAAAGAGATAAGATACATCCAAAAGCAAATACTCCAGGACTATAGAACAGCCCAATGCTTTTTAAGTTTAGGGGTATTTCTTCTTTCCACTTAAATACATGATTCTGAAAGCCCCCTAAAAAGAAAAAAGAAAAAACAATGCAAAATGCTGCTCTGCACCAAATCAGAATCGCAAGCTTATTCTCTCATGTACATATTTTTGAAAGCACTTCCAGTTTGCTAACAGAACAATTCATATGCATCAACACCAATTAGGCTGTTTTACTTCTTTTATAAAATGCTTGTAATATATTTGGCTTCACTATATATTTTCAAAGACCTCATTATAGAAAAAAATCCACAGCACTTCCAGAAGAAGATCATACTGATGAAAGACAAAAATGTCAGTGCTGTCCAAAAGATCCATTTACTTCATTAAAAAATTTCATAAACAACATTAATTCCAAGTAAACAAGAAAGATATTTTCCCCTCAACTGTAAATTCTTTTGGAGAGCTAGAGAGAGAAACACAAAGGAATGTTTGGTTTGGCATTGCTGACGCTTGCTCACAAAGAGGAAGCCTACTTAAGACCAGGATAATGCATAATTATCATTTTACACATGGATCCTTCACTACTTCCCCCCCCTGCATAATGCACATATAAATGGGACTCAGTTATATTTTGCAAGGAGAGGAATGGGCAAAGATTCACCGTTAGGAGAAGGGCTCCTACAAAGCCCATTTGTATCTTTCCTTCAACTGCAATTGCCTGAGCATGGTATTACTGCTGAAATGAGAGGTTTAGACATGGGTTTTATAAGTATTAGACAAGTAATACTCCGTTGGCTTTTCCAGAAACCGTCACTTGAACTAGCCAAATTAAAGCCACGCGTAACAAAGATACTTACATGTACCCTGTGAAATGCATTTTTTTCCCCACAGCCATCAGGAAAAGTCTAGCTAACTTTTTGACTACAGTAAAGCGTGATTAATGAAAATGTCTGGGGTTTTATTTTCATCACAGAGTATATAACACTAGGCACCTCACATAGCAAGTAGCATATAAGAGTCAATGGTTAAAGCTTTCTGAGCTCTGACATGTTCCAGTTGCCTGAACACTGAACCTGGCCATCCCCCAGACCTCGCTCAGGCAGCTGACTGCAGGGACATTTCATGTTCCTCCAGCTTCTCCTTCTCCCTGCTTTGAGGATACATATATATATTTATATACAGACTGCACACACGGCACGGGGGGAGGGAGGAAATCAGTAGCAGACAAACTAACAGTTCACATTCACTTGCAGTTTGTCCAAATGAATGGCCTCATAACTCAGATGGGGAGATTTCTTGTAAAAACACTACAATATTTACCAAGTCACTCCAGAGTGCAACTGTTGAGGTATGGCTTGCAAACAACATATTTTCTAGAGCCAAAGTTTGCAGTAGTCTACAGAACACTCTGACTAGCTGGGATGGAGAAGACAGGGCCCTCTTGCTGTATGTTAGCTTTGAATAATGAGTCCTCACTTAAGCAGAATTCTCTAACTGCAGGCTTAGCCCCATTCACTTCTGTGGCGTTGAAACGCACATGTATACTGCAGATCATACAGAACGTATAGTTTCAAATAACATTCATGCTCAATCTCTGGCAAAGCACAGGCTTTGTACATACATAAATACATATGCATATATATTCACTATAATGAATATGGAATATTAAATTTGACTAGAAGGAGAAAACAAATTATTTCACCCACGTATGATCAACACAAGTAGAGAGCCTAGGACACTAAAACTAGTAAAAAGGAAACCACACATAGTAACAATCTTTAACCTGCCACAACTTCCAAAGGAATTTGAATGACCATTTTGACAAAAGCAGCCAACAAACTCATGAATAAATGTGTATTTTGGGTTAAAACGCAGTATTCTCTAGACAGGGAAACTCCTTCTGTAATGCCACAAATGTACAAAGATTTTTAATCTCCAACATGTTTTCTTAGAAAAGCTGAATTTATTAGTAAACATTGCATCACCAAATGCAGACCTTCACTGGCCCCAGGTGAGAACACTAGTTCTATTCAGGAAAAACACATAGGGGAAAAAAATAACATCACTCACAAATGTTATAGTTGGAAAGGTGATTTCCTTCAACTGAATGTTTTTCTCCTTTCTAGATCAGTCTAAGAGACCTTTTAAAAACAACTGATTTGTTCAAGTAATTCTCAACACCTGCATGAGATCCATTGTACGTCTTGACAGAATTTCATTCACCTTCTCAAAAAAATAAAAAAAATAAATAACTTAGACTTCGCTTTCAAATACAGAAACAAAGAAATACCTACTTTTTACTAATAGTCATCTGACACTGCATCATGGACAGCTTATAAAAAATAAAATAAAGAAAAAAGTATGCAATTGTTGATGCTCTTTCAGAGATTTGTAAAATTCTTGAAACGACTCTAGTTCACAGCTTGTTCTGAGAGTGACTTCTTTTTGGTAAACTGCATGTTGGTTTATAGCTTTCAATAAGATAGCAGAAAAATCACCCCAAATCCTTCAGTACTTTAGATTTAAAATAATTTTAAGGACAATGATCATTAGGAAACATCATGTCTGAATACAGGTTATTAAGGGGTAGCCAATAAAGGGTTTCCATTAACTGTACCTTACAGTTTTAGAAGGTGTTGAGACTACAAAGCTTTTTAAATTTCTACACTAACAGATACTTAGAAAAGGAGTCCAAATTCTCTCCGCCTTCTCACACCAGTGACGAAGGCCACCTTGCTTAACTGTCCATTTTAACTGAACTGAACAGTGAAGTTTTTCCTCCTTCTATAGTTAGTAGAGAATCAGAGACAAATCATGAGTTCAGCAGTCAGTTTTCCCTGCTCTAACTGGGATGCCAGAATTATTCATACATGGATGTCTCTCTTCATATCTTTTACTCTAGTAAAATTTTATTTAGGGGGAAAAGATGTATCACATGTACTTCAACAACACTAGCAGGCAGCATGAAAGGTAATAAAGTATTTTATTTCTAATCTGAGAAATAGAACATTATGAAAAAGAGCAGCTACATTAATTAAGGAGAACCAAATTCCTTTATCAAGTTAAAATCTATATAATTCCCCAAATTATGTCAAGAAATTTCAAAGGACATGAAAATATTATGCACCATGTTAGAAGTGTGGCAGGATACAAACACGACAACTCCACAAATCACTGTACATGAAATCCCACAGCAAAACTGTATATGATATCTTAAAGCATTAACAAACCATTCAACACACTTCTCTCATTTTTTATAACATGTATATCAACACTGTGGTTTCAAACACACCTAAAATTCATGAGTTACAGTATTTTCCCACTGCAATGCATCTCTGCAGCATGATAGAGCTGGGTATGTTTTTCCAATTACTTCAATTTATATAAACACAGAACATAAAAGGGGGCCACAAGAATACAACTGACAACTCCTGAAGAACCTATTTTTAAGATGCAAAGCTTTGCCTTTCATTGGTCATCTGATCTAGCACTGGAAATAAACACAAATAAGGATGGGGTGGGAGAGAGATCTCTGAATAGGCTTGGCTGAAGTAAATACTCAAGGGGATATTACTCAAGTCAGTACCAAGAGCTTCAGCCAGTTTACAAAGCCTTTTGAATTCCTAGAGCTAAGCTTGGTGAATTCAGATGAAAGTTCCTTTTCTTCCACTTTTAAGAGAGAAATAACTTAAGTGAACTTTCTGCAAAACAGCCTCCCAAGTTTAGTAATGGGGCAACAAATCTAAAGCATTGCCAAGACACGCAACTAAGCATTTATAAACCATAATGGTTTATTCAAATATTAAGTACTGAAGTATTGAAAAAACCATAGAAGTATTCCAATAATGCTGTTTGAAGTTATGTAACTCCATCCTGGGTACATAAAAATCCCCTTTCCTCTATTCTTGCTTCCTAGCCCACATTAGGTACTCTGAGGAAGACACGCACCCAGGGCGCATACTAACGACACCAAGTTTCCACTGAATCCAGCAAGAGGCACAGCAAACCAAGAACACCTGGCCCTGCCTTAGCTCCAAGAT
Organism: Chloroceryle amazona; assembly: GCA_027560015.1. NCBI lineage: Eukaryota > Metazoa > Chordata > Aves > Coraciiformes > Cerylidae > Chloroceryle > Chloroceryle amazona. The sequence continues at coordinate 105,579 of JANHFX010003036.1, forward strand.
GTTGTCAGCAGGTACCAGGGAAAAAAACAGAACAAAACAAAACCAAATCCCTGCTGTATATCAGGCATACACAAAGGGCCATGTATATTACCACAAAAATCAGGAAACCACTATCTCATCAGCAAATGAGATTCTCCAGCCCTCTGAGTCTTACTGTGTTTAGGCAAGAGGAGCAGGGGGAGGAAAAAGCATTTGCCCCTCTTACATTTGCCGACAGTTACTCCACGCCTCTACCACCTCTGTCACTGCCACTACAGCCTGTGCAATATTACCGGGGTATCACCAAGTCCAGTGGTTACCACTATGAGCTGGCCTCTAAGGGCATGTCAATTTAGCAAGTGCCAAGCCAACTCCAAATTCTTCTGTTTTCTTTATAAAAAAATAAAAAATAAAAAAATCTTTTCCTCTGTTCCTAGCTTCCACATTTTTCCCTACAAAACAAACAATCAAGAAATACACTTTAAAATAAATAATTTTGCACCAGAGAGCAAGCTTATCCAAGTGAGGGTAAGCCTAAGCCTGGACAGCAAAGAAATGCTGACTGATGTGCTCAAATCGAGTAAAAAGTGACCCTTGACTTCTCCCACAGTGAAGATACTCACAGGATCACCAGACCAACCTGCAGATTTTCTGGTGCTGAATAAAGGCTGAGTTCACTTTGCAGAGTTTCACCACTAGAAATACGAAGACTATTCCTAAATAAATGCACTACATATACCCAAAAAGTGTTCCTGGGCAAAAAGCAAGTGGAGACAGAATAGCGGACATCTGTGCTAATGAACCATCTCAGTCTCGAAAGCAAGGGGTGGATGAGTGGGGGAGGAAGTGCATAAAAACCATCTCTTGGGACAGATGGCTTAACCAGACTAGGGACTGAGCTGTCCTCCCCAGACCGTTTCCAGGAAGACCAACTATAACTCCCCAAAATCATACCAGCAAACATGGCCACCTTCTTCCAGGCCTGCAACATTCTTAGGCCACATCTGAATTTAATACAGATATAAACTTTCTTTTATCCAACTCCAGTACAGTTTAAGCAAAAGCTACTAAAAGTTTGAGAAGAAGCTGCATTGAATCATAAGTATTACAAAAAAAGTCCAAATTTTTCAAACCCACTTAGACATTTTAGCATCTCCCCTAATTTCTGGAAAATAGGAACCAAGCATATTTAACAAAAATAACAACAGTATAGGTTGAAGCAACTACCAAACCTCAAAAATATCTGTTCACTTTGAAACTTTTGAGAGGTTTTGTTCATCTAAACATAAGAAAAGTTTGATCTACTTTAAAACACAAATCCACGTGGTGCTTCTATCAAATCACTATTATTTGCCTTCATTTGGAAGCGGGGGGG